>JACXGJ010017764.1:0-10921 GCA_016801105.1 Esox niger
AGGAAACATGCTGTCCCACCAGACATAGACTGGAGAGAGGAAACATGCTGTCTCACCAGACATAGACTGGAGAGAGGAAACATGCTGTCTCACCAGCCATAGACTGGAGAGAGGAAACATGCTGTCTCACCAGCCAGAGACTGGAGAGAGGAAACATGCTGTCCCACCAGCCATAGACTGGGGAGAGGAAACATGCTGTCCCACCAGACATAGACTGGAGAGAGGAAACATGCTGTCCCACCAGCCAGTCTGAATACTGGATTTTATAGATACAGATCCATGCGGTCGTTCAATATGATTTTTGGGGGGTTTCGAGTTGTGACTCTAAAATAGCAGGCTGAAGCATATATATTCAGTCCCACCTGAGTATAAGGTTTCCGATATTCTCTCTGAGCTCCAATCTCCCAGAGCAGACTTGAAGTCTACAACTGGCTCCGAACTTCTCTCCAATCTCCCAGAGCAGAAATCTTCAGTGCCCCTGCAGTAGCTCATTCTGCTGGAGCAGGGCTAAGTCTCCTGGCTTGAGGCTGAGAAGATAAGGCAGTCTCTTGCCTGTCTGCCCGTCTCTGTCTTTGTCGGCTGTAATCTCTGCATCACACAGGAGCCGCTGTCTGTCAGATACATGGCTTCACCTCACCTCCACCTTCCTCTGGGCCCCATTCCCACACCCTGACCTCTTCACTCTATACCCCCACAATAAACACAACACCTGTGTCTCAAACGGCACACTATCTCCGTTTGTAGGAACAAGCCTTATTATCACGTTTTCAGGCCCCCTGGGGAGGTTCACCCCGGGAGACATCGTAGATCAGTAAATATCTAGCGGGGGTCTTTTAATAGACCCGGGATGCTGTGGAAACAGCCGAGTTCCGGGCCGTATGGATGCATTACCATAGGGTTGTATTGTTGTAAGAGTTCAGCAGTGGAAAAGATCAGCCAAGTCGTGTTGAAAACCAACTATATCCCACCTCAGGGGTATAGCCACCTAGGGTGAATATCCCTTTCTGTGTGCTTTTGTGCCACAAATGACATGCTATTCCTTAATGTCCAGGGTGCTACTTCTAACCAGGGCCCTGTGGGGAAATATAGGGAATAGGGTGTCATTTAGGACAGACTTCGGTGCTCTTCTGTTTTATGAGACAGACGATGTGGAGGACTGAGTGCTCGGCCCACGCGCCCCTGCTGTCCTCTTCACCTCCCGTCGGAGTCATCTGGCCTGCACATGACCTCTGTTAAACTCTTCTGAATGGTTCCACTCCTCAACATCAGCCCTCCCAGCCTAACCTTCACCCTTCTACACCTCCACCTCTCCACAAGTCACTCGCTCCACGCCACGCCTCCTCCCTGCTTCTGCATGCATAAGTGGCGTCTCAGCAAGGCACCAGTCTGTCAGGCTTGGCTGATGTTTGACAAGCTGATCCTCCACTGACAACCTGATAGGTGTCTTTACCTCAGTCTGAATGTGTCACCAAGGAGCTTCTCCGGTAGCAACATCATCCATCTTTACCCAGAAGATCAGAGGTAGAGCGGTCACTATCTGTTGGAGCTGTCATGGTGGAATCTGTATACCGCCGGGGTAGAGAAAGAGAGAAAGTAGAAGCGAAAGATGAAAGACGAGAGAGAGGAAAACCTTTGCTCAATATTGATTTTTTTTTGCTTCACTTTTGTTGTTTATTGTAGCTTCATTATTTTCCACTTGTCTTTGCAATGGAAACACATTAACCCTGCCAGTAAACCTTTAAAATGAAACTGAACAGGGAAAGACAGTGACCAACCCGGATCAGTTTGGAGATCAGGAAGTAGAGATACAAAATGACACACCACCTGCACTTCTATGCTAATACACTGAACACACGCACACGCACACGCAGACGCACTCGCACACGCACACGCACAGGCTGACAGATTTATCTGGCCTTGTATTAACTCCACTAGGAGAAGGAAAGGCCCTGGTCTCCCTTCCCCTTTGACAGCTCTCTATGGGTTCATCGGGTAAAAGTCCATCATGGTTTATATCATTCACTGATAACAGAGAACTCTGTTGTGCTCAATTTGGAAGACAGAGGAACCACTGAAACCCTTACTGTGTTAGATTTAAAAGCTAGTGGAAGGTGAATAGGTATAGAAAGTTACTAAACAACTACCGGGGCATGTGGATGTACTCCTGCACAAAGATGCAGTGCTTCCATGTGCCGTCAGTTTCACAAATGTTTCAGGAACACGGCGTTCTCCTGGATAATGGTGTTCTCCATCATAGTCCACCATTCGGGACCAGCACAAATACCTCAAGAGGTTTGGAGCCACGCTGGCGTTGACAGATTGAGAGAGATGACATGACTCAAGGTGAATCAGAGGGCAGTCATGTGAGAGTCCCAGGACCTCCTTCAAATGGAGAACGAAGCCAGTTGGCAAACTGTTGTCTTTCTACAGTGCCACTCTCTCTTATGTCTTTCCACAGTACCAGTCTCTCCGGTCTTTCCACAGTACCACTCTCTCTCCGGTCTTTCCACAGTACCACTCTCTCTCCGGTCTTTCCACAGTACCACTCTCTCCTGTCTTTCCACATTACCACTCTCTCTTCTGTCTTTCCACAGTACCACTCTCTCTTCTGTATTTCCACAGTACCACTCTCTCTTCTGTATTTCCACAGTACCACTCTCTCTCCGGTCTTTCCACAGTACCACTCTCTCTTCTGTCTTTCCACAGTACCACTCTCTCCTGTCTTTCCACATTACCACTCTCTCTTCTGTCTTTCCACAGTACCACTCTCTCTCCGGTCTTTCCACAGTACCACTCTCTCTTCTGTATTTCCACAGTACCACTCTCTCTCCGGTCTTTCCACAGTACCACTCTCTCTCCTGTCTTTCCACAGTACCACTCTCTCTTCTGTCTTTCCACAGTACCACTCTCTCTTCTGTCTTTCCACAGTACCACTCTCTCTCCTGTCTTTCCACAGTACCACTCTCTCTCCGGTCTTTCCATAGTAACACTCTCTCTCCTGTCTTTCCACAGTACCACTCTCTCTTCTGTCTTTTTACAGCGCCCCCCCCGCCACGCATTCTGGAGATGGGTCGCGATGCTACCTCTTTTTTTCACTCCCCTAAAGAAAGCCCTTTGATGGTGACAATGAAAGATGGGCGATGCTTAAACTAACACAGGGCTATGATTGATCACACGATGCGTGGCCTTAACAAAAGTGAAACTGCCTGCTGAATGTATGGCCAGACACGCAGTGCCGGGAGGTCCGCTCCAACCGAGGGGACACTAATGGAAGATCCAAAGGCACGCCGTGTCTTAACGTTACCTGTAGATCACTTTAGTTTTGTGCTAGTGGTTGTGTTAAGGTGACTACATCAGCTTGGAATGGTGGATTCCTCAAGCGCAGCAAAGCTTTCACTGCCAGAGACTATTAGTCAGACATTTAGACCTCTATCCATCTATACTGGCTTATTGTTCTGTAGAATGGAGGAACATGGTCCAAATGGTGGTAAACTGTATTATATGTCCTCTGTGCATATCCTTTGTGACTGCTTGAAAAAGGGCCTTTAAACCCGTCTTGTCTTGTTGGAGGAGAGCCTGTGGCATAACTTTACCACGACATCTATATAAGCGAAACCTTTTCAGACCCACAGTGCTGTGCCCTCCATAAGGACCCAGAAGTAGCACCATCAGGCCACAACAGAGTCCAGCAACACATTTACTTAATAAAATGTTATTGTACTGTTCAATGACAATAAAGTTGAATCTAATCTAATCTTCCACCAAGAATTTGTTCCCCAGTAGAAATCAAAATTTGGATTTAAATGTATTAATGACTTCCACCGCTGATATGCAATGGATTGA
The DNA here is from genome assembly GCA_016801105.1 of Esox niger. Classification (NCBI taxonomy): domain Eukaryota; kingdom Metazoa; phylum Chordata; class Actinopteri; order Esociformes; family Esocidae; genus Esox; species Esox niger. Next base: position 3,844 of record JACXGJ010017764.1, read on the forward strand.
CGACAACTCTGTGGTACACCTATCTACTAATACTGAAGATCTGCTTACTCTTGAAGTAGATGTTTTTGAGATCTGATGAATGTGAATTCATGTGATTTTCAGACCCATCAAACCATTCAGTGACCTCTTGGTCCCTGTGGATGGAGGTCACTGTCAACCTGGAAGAAACCCAAGAATGAACCCTCTGTCAAAGTCACTTTTCTCTCATCCCTTTCTCTTTCCATCTTGATCTGAACTCAGTGTCAACTGGGCCTGCTCAGTATTTATATACATGCCACAGAGCATGATGGGATGCTACGTGCTAAATTGTATCACCCACTACACCTGTATGGAAACGTCTCCTTTGTTAATGTTCCTCCACTCATTTATTCCGATTTTTCCTTTTTACTAAATGGTCTAGAGGATTCCGGAATTTGTGTGTGGAGGAATGGTTTAAAACACCTTCTGGTGTGTTCTCCAGTTTCATAGGAAATAGTATAAGTCTCAGAAGTGTTATCGTGGGTGGAGGTCACAACGCTTTGAAGCATGAGAAGCACCTCAGCAGCCAAAACAACACCATAACATCCAAGATCCACCACCACATTTTACAGTATGTATGTGGTTTTATTCTGCTCGGCCAATGAGCTCTATTTTCATTAAATCTGACCACACCTCCCTGTTCCAATCTCAGTGCCAATATTGTTTAGCAAACTCCAGACGTTAGCATTTTTTTGGTTGCCCCAGGGAAAATCGCTTGGCCCTGGGCTGCGAAACGTGGCCCTTGATTGCAGCTCAGCTGTTGACCCCATGATGGGGCACACATGCCCCAAATCAGGCCTCGTCAGGGGGAGGATAAAAGCCCCCTGGAAAAAGCCGCTCTGGGTAGAAAAGGAGGCAGGAGACAAGGGAGGAATAGGTATGACTCACAGCCCTTGCAGCGGCTTTGCCTTAGAAAGAATTTGCCGGAACGGAGGGTGAACAATGTCGATGTCATCAGGAAACCTCCCAAACTGATACCACGAGGACGTCTAGAGGGAGAAGCCACCTCATCGGCATTTCACCTTGGAGTTCCCTTAACAAAATGTCTTCCGGGCTGAGGGACCACTCCAATCTACAGAACCACTGGACAGTACAGCCACCCAAAACTCCAGCTTAATGAGCCCTCTGAGCATGTACCACAGCGTCTTCATGCAGTTCCTATCAGGCCTGGTGGACCTCCTCCAACATGGTTTAACGTGGACAGAGATTGAGAGCCTCTGTTGCCCCTGGTTTAGCATAGTTTGTTTGGTCCCCATGTTCGGCTCTACGGATCTGCATGGCCACATTGACAGCAAGTGATTCCTGCACAACAGCGGCTATCTGTTCAGGTGTGATGGATCTGAGCATAAATCAAGGGGTCATTAAAGAGAGTCAAGTATTACACCCTAATAGGCAATAAATAAGCGTTAAGATCACAGGGGTTGAGTTGGGGTCAGGACAGGGGCTGACGGAGAGGGTTTGGGAAGAGTCTAAGAGAGGGGGAGCCTCCGGTCACAGCCGACGAAGGCAGGGAGGGAGAGAAGAGGGAGGGTGGGAGAGAGAGAGGAGAGAGCTACTGACGGGTTTCCCAGCTGCCTCATCTGTCCCTGTCGGTCTTGGCAGTTGAGGGTCAGTTCCACCTGGGTTATGTCGGTCATTCGGTCACTCGGCTGGTTCACAGACACGCCCATCCCATTACACTCACAAACAGCACTACGAGAGCAGAAGACATTGGCAGAAGGCATTCTGAAGAATGTTATTGAATGGTCCGTGTAAAGCGCATTCTATTAATATGACAAATTAAATGTGAAACAAAGCCATCTCACCAACTAAGGTGTGGACAATATCACTTCAAGGAGTAAGAAAAATAGCAAAGAGTAAAATCATTCAATTGGAAATGTAAGAAAAAGATTAAGGGATGTTTTGCATTTAAATATAATTTAGTTAGCCACACCAAAACAAATATATATGTAATGATATAAATGACACATCTCTCAAATTCAACAGAAATTTATTTTATAAAGCCCTTTCAACATCAGCAGTTGTCACAAAGTGCTTTCACAAAACACCCAGCCTTAAACCCCATGGAGCAAACAACAGTAGTGATGAAATTCAGTGGCTAGGAAACACTCCCTAAGAGAGCCAAAATTGAGGAAGAAACCTAAAGAGGAACGAGGCTCCGAGGGGGGACCAATCCTCTTCTGGCTGTGCCGGGTGAACATATTAAGAGTCCAAATTGTAATTGTTCGATGCATGTGGGCTGAGCCCAGAGTCTATTTAAACCTAGTCCAGATCAGAAGCATGACCAGATGGACAAGGACAGGGACAGACAGACAGATCTCTGTAGTTAGAGTCCATGTTTCTGTGTCAGTGTTTTCATGTGCACTGTAAATGACTAATTAGTGTTTTCTGAGAATCATCACTGGTCACACACTTGGTAGATGCATTCTGAATTGTATAGCTTGACAACACTCAGATTGTTCCAGAAGTTTGAAAATGGCACTGAGATGCTATAACAAAGCACAAGATATCTTGTTAGACACCATACATTTAGGGTGTCCAGTAGAGACTAGGGTCTAATGGTCTAACCAATAGTTAGGAAATTAGGGTCTTATAACCAGTAAAAAGTAGGATCTCATGTTATTACCAAAATATACTAAGGTATGACAGGGAGAGATTACCTGAGAGAGAGAAAAATGTACTGGGAGAACAGATTGACGAGTTGGGTAAAAGCTGGTCACAGAGAATGACAGGTAAAATGGGGTCAAACTAGCTGCCAATTACGTTTAAAGGTTAATGGTAACCCTATAGGGGTTAGGGTTAGCATGGTGTTAGGGGTTAGGGTTAGCGTTAGGTTAAGGGGACAGGGTTTGCATTAGGATAGGGTACAGGTTTAGTATTAGGTTAAGGGGATAGGCTTAGCATTAGGTTTAGGGGACAGGTTTAGCATTAGGGTAAGGGGACAGGGTTAGCATTAGGTTATGAACTCTCTACAAACACAGAGAAGGGCGTGTATGACATGTCAGAGATTCACTTTACCTCCAACCTCAACTGAACCTGCTGCCCTCATGGAAAACTGTACCGACTAACATCAGGCAACAAATCGACATTTTATCAGTGAAAGCACAGGTTCATATGGCAGGCAACAAAACATACTGGGCAAATGGTCCAGTTTATACAACTGCTAACAAAATTCTGAACAGAAGACATTCCACATTTGGAACATAGAAAGGTGCTTTTCACACACTGACACAGACACAGACACACACTGTCAGACACGCACAGACACACACCGACAGACACACACTGACACAGACACACACCGACACAGACACACGCTGACAGACACACACCGACACAGACACACACCGACACAGACACACACCGACACAGACAAGCCCTGACACAGACTGACAGACACACACTGACACAGACACACACTGACAGACACACACTGACACAGACACACACTGACAGACACACACTGACACAGACACACACAGACACAGACACACACTGATACACACACATGCTGACACAGACTCATGCTGACACAGACACACCCTGACACAGGACAGAGACACAAACAGATACAGACACAAGCTGACACACACTGATACTGACACACACTGACACAGACATACGCTGACAGACACACACACTGACACAGACACATAGGCATACAGGACAATTACACACACCAACATACAAACAAAATAATCCATGTTCCTTAATCCTAACTTTAGGCTCAACCTAACCATTAACATAACCCTAACCTTAGCCTAACCATAATTGAACCCTAACCTTAACCTAACCATAACCTACCCTAACCGTAACCATAATCTCAACCCAACATTTACACCTAAACTTAAACCTAGCTTTAATGCCTAACCCAAATTTCAACCTGTAATGCCTGAACCTTAAATTCTGGTTCTAATCATAAACCTGACCCTAATCCTAACCCCTAAGCCGAAAATGTACTTTATCCTCATGGGACGGGCAAAACAAATTCTGTGTTTTAGTATACTTCTGAGGACCTCTGGTCCAAATTTAATCTGTTAACCCGAAACAACGACACACACCCCCCGCACAGACACAGACTCACAGACACACGGACACACCCACAAACACACGCACACGCACACACACAGTGACAGGCACCCTGTATTATACTGTCATTACCCTCCTGTTACCCTGGCTGAACTATAGATGAACTCCCTCTGTCTGTGTGTGTGTAATTGTGTGTGTGTGTGTGTGTGTGTGTGTGTCTCCATCTCTGAACGAGGCAGCTGCTCATGCCTTTGGATCCATGGTTTATTTTCCAGCTGATCTCCAATCTACCAGAACAACCTCTAAACCTCTACAACAATACTACTTACTAAATACAACACTACAATCTAGCACAATACTACATACTAAATACAACACTACAATCTACCACAATACTACATACTAAATAAAACACTACAATCTACCACAATACTACATACTAAATACAACACTACAATCTACCACAATACTACATACTAAATACAACACTACAATCTACCACAATACTACATACTAAATAAAACACTACAATCTACAACAATACTACATACTAAATAAAAAACTACAATCTACCACAATACTACATACTAAATACAACACTACAATCTACCACAATACTACATACTAAATACAACATTACAATCTACCACAATACTACGTACTAAATAAAACACTACAATCTACAACAATACTACATACTAAATACAACACTACAATCTATCACAATACTACATACTAAATACAACACTACAATCTACCACAATACTACATACTAAATACAACACTACAATCTACCACAATACTACATACTAAATACAACACTACAATCTACCACAATACTACATACTAAATACAACACTACAATCTACCACAATACTACGTACTAAATAAAACACTACAATCTACAACAATACTACATACTAAATACAACACTACAATCTACCACAATCCCACATACTAAATACAACACTACAATCTACCACAATACACCAGAACAATCTCTATACCTCTTTACCAGAATAAATTCACACCACATTTATTGATAAAGGTAACTCTATTAAAGACATCTCGGAATTGTTGTGACGTGTAATAGCGGCAAAGCACCTTTTGTTTTACTGTAGTTGCCCTTTGAACTGAGTCACCCGGTTGATCCGTGTTTGGCCTCTGAGTTTAGGTCAAGATCGGCCAGTTCAGAGAGCATGACAAGGCTGATGACAGACAGATTTGTTGACCTGAAACTTGAAGGACCCTGACATCACTGCCCTCGGGGGGACATTATGCATATATGCAGGTGAAAGTGTGTTTGTTCACTTGTGTGTTCCAGATCCTTGTTGAATGTAATGAAAATGGAGGATCTTGTTCTGCCTTGCTGTGGTACCCATCAGGGACCCTATCACAGCATTTCAAGCCAGCACCTTCGAACAGTGCTTCATTTACAATTATTCAGGTTTACTCATGTATGTTTGTTTTTACCTGTTGGCTCAGTTCGGACCTACAATCTTCCTTGTAAGAGTAGCCCACCTCATACGTTTAGATTAAATTGGCCCCGTATTAATATTGGCCGTGACCCTGCTGACCTTGGATATTTAACCTCATAGGTTGTTGGTTCCCGTAGTTGTATTTGCTTCCATATCCTACTGTTGACTCTAGACTTTTTAGTTGTGGTTTCTGACTCTACTTGTTTTTAACTTGTCTCTGGATCTTTATTATTCTTTGGACTATGCCTTAACCCTGACCTTAACCTTTCGGGCTTTGGGCCTCAACCCTAGAACACTCAGAATGAGTGTTTCCTCCCTATTTTTAGGCTGTCATCGAACAAGAATCGAATTTTCCTATTTGACTTGCCTAATCAAATTAAGGTTTTAAAATAGAATACCATGTTAAAAACAAAAGACAAAACATTTCACATCTTAATAATAGTTTTATCTTGAAAATGCTTAAAGGTGTGTTTGCCATAATGTGTTGCCGTTATGGTTCAACGTAAATTCTAACTGTGTGAAAAAGCTGGAAAGTACACTATTGTCTCCGGACCGACATGTCAGTTGTTTGTGTCTTATTCCAGTAACCTAACAATGCGCTCATCTGATCTGTGACAGAGTCCTCTTACTGCTCCTGCTCCAATTGCCAGCAGCCTGCTGTGCAGAGCAGACCTCTTTCCGGTCGCTGGGTCATTATGGATGCAGAAATGTGTCTTGATCAGACAGGTGGTCAGGGAACCCTTGGCTCCTGCACAACCAGGAAGAGGGCAGATTCCATTTCAAACCAATTAATTCAGGAAGTAAATTTTTTTTCTCCATATCAATGTACCTTATGAGAACAACAACATGGAATTTAGAATCTCGGATCACCGACCCGACTGGCCGGGGAGGAATCAAGGCTACAGAGTCGGAGAAGAAGGGGGAGAGAAGCTGGAGGAACTAACCTTAACCCTGGAGGAGCCCCTCCCAGCTCACTGACAGGATGGCCTATTACGCGCTGTAATTGCAACCAGACGTCCAGGCCGAGTAGGCAGGGGGGAGGGACTGTGTGCTGTGTTGAGTGTGAAAGCAGTAGATAACATCGGGTCACTCAGTGAGCCCTCAAAGCAGGCAGTCAACCAGGGCAGCAGCAGCTACATCACCCCCAGATCTCTGACATGTTGTCTTTGGCCCACAGCAAACCCATCCCCACACACCTCCACACGTCCCTCTATATCCATCTACATCCCTTTACATCATATACATCCTGTTACATCGCATCTACATTCCTCTAGATCCATCTACACCCATCTGTGTCCATTAACAGCACTCTACGTCCATCTACATTCCTCTACATTCATCTACATTCCTCTAGATCCATCTACACCCTTCTGTGTCTGTCAACATCCCTCTACTTCCGTCTACATCCTTCAAGTCCCTTTACATCTCTCTACCTCTACACCCCTCTAAATCCATCTGCACCCCTTTCTGTCCATCTACATCCCCCTACAACATTTACATCCCTAGTGTCCCTCTACATATCTCTGAACCTTTATATCCCTTTCAGTTTCTCT
>JACXGJ010017765.1:0-10840 GCA_016801105.1 Esox niger
TGTGTGTGTGTGTGTGTGTGTGTGTGTGTGTGTGTGTGTGTGTGTGCGTGCGCGCGCAGGAGTTCAATTGTGTCACGTACCTATGATCCAATTGATAGCCAGGCATACTTAAGTCATCTGGGAATTTTTTTATAAAGAAAAATTGTTCCAAACATTAATTGTTCCAAACCTTGGATAGCCTCATATTAGAATAGCTTAGGTATTTTAATGGCCAGTGCAGGATTGTGTACATAAAAATTACAATTTACGTATGTTTCAGGGTTTCATTTGAATTGGTTCCAATTCCAACAAAGGTATTCCATGTTGGTTGTTTTAGCCTTGACACATATCTGACAAACTAAGTCTGCGTTTTATCACTTTTGTTCAAAAGACCACTCACTTCTATATCATACACACCTCCCACTTCTAGCAGTTTATTTATTAAGGCTATCTTTTTTGGGGAGAGGACAAACCCCTTTCAGCTCCCTGCGTTAACCCCAAACCTGAGGACAGGCAAGCAAGCCATCAGTAACAAGCCAATGCTAAATGCTAGTTTACAGGATTAGCCCTGCATGTGCTAATCTGTGGGCTTTAATGAAAACACACATTACCGAGAGGGGGTGGGGCAAAGAACTGGCCAGCCAGACAGTTCTGCAACAAGACACAAAAATATATACAGATGCACACAAAGTCAGAAAAGTACAATAACAAAGTCAATCAATCAATCACATTTATTTATAAAGCCCTTTTTACATCAGGAGTTGTCACAAAGTGCTTTTACAAAACACCCCAAGGAGCAAATAAAAGTAGTGTTGAATTTCAGTGGCTTGGAAAAACTCCCAAAGAAGGCCGAAATATCAGAAGAGACATAGGGAGGAACCAAGCTCAGAGAGGTGACCAGTCCTCTTTTGGCTGTGCTGGGTGAACATATTAAGAGTACAAATTGTAATAATTAATAAATGCATGTGGGCTGAGTCCAGAGTCTATTTCAATTTATATTTAAGTCACAAAAAACATGTTGAAACGCACCTAAACACGCACGCACACAGAGACAGAGAGACAGAGAGGTAAAATAGTGAGAGGTAGCAGGACAGAGAAAGTCAAAAATAAGAAAGATAGAAAGAAAGAGAAAAAAAATAAAGAGAAAGAAATAGGGAGAGAAGGGTATATATGAGAAAGAGAACACGATCGAAAGAGAGAAAGAAATACGTTGTATGGCCAGACTGGGAACCAGAGAAGCAGCAGGGAAACCAAGACAACCAGACAACCATCCTCGGCAACGAAGCATTTCTCACGGAGCCTTGCAGTTAGTGTGTGAGACAGGGTCTTCAAGGTTGTTTCTGTGCATGCTTCTGCGCGTGTGTTCAAAGAGGGCTCTTAGGTGCATTATTTAAGCTGCCAAGCACACAGACATTTAACACTGGATTTTAAAATGCCCCCCACTGCCAACAAATACAAGCAAGGATGTAGGCACGAATGCACGTGCGCACGCACACACACACACACACACACACACAGTTAAATTCAGGCAGGCAATCTCAAATACACACATACCCACACACATTGATTAGCAATCTCAAACCCACAGACTGCAAGGCTGTCACTTTGGACATATTTTATAGAAGCAACATAGTATTCTCCTAAATAGATGGCGCAATTTGGACCAGCCGTGGGAAAGAAAGACTAAACAATACACTCTGTCCCAATGTCACCCAACTCCCTTTGTAGTACACTACCTTGGACCAGAGACCAGTGCACTATTTAGGGTGCCACTGGGGATGCAGGCAATGTTTCTGTTTCCCATTTTCTCTGCCACGTCCAAAGACAACTACCATGAAATAACATCAAACCATAACTGAACAACACTACTACACAGCAGTCAGGGAGGTATGGAGGGAAAGGGGTGGGTGTACAGGAGACAGATGAGTGATACTGTGTTTGTCCCTGTTTGCACTTAATTGCGTGTAAAAATGGACCTGTCATTGTTTTCTGATTTGCCTTGATTTTCTTTAATAAAAAGTCACGGTAAATTGGCTGGAAACACGAGAATAGGGAACAAGCAGCTGGAGATGATTAGGTAGTCATGATAGCATAAGATCAAGCCATGACGCACAATAAGATTGTGTGTTTATTCAGGATCTATATTGACCACAAGAGACCCAGGAAGCCAGTTTAAAATCCAAGGTTTGACAGAGTTTGGTCTTGTGGTGCAAGTTACTCATTTATCTTCCCTCTCACTCACCTGAGTGAGATGTACTATGTTGAATTACATGGAGTCAATGTCACTTGTCCACTCAATCTTAGCATTCTTGTCATCTATCGTCCACTAGGTGCCCTTGGAGTTCCTCAATGAAATTAACACCTTGATAAGTTCATTTCCTGATGATTGCACACAACTCATATTACTGGGTGACTAACCTCACGCATTCCCTTTCCCCTCCCACTTATAAGGTAGGAAATGCGATTTATTAAGTGATGTTCGTCCACTTTCAGCATCACACCACGGGGTCTCTGCTCACCACCTTCTCTCCGCTCTTTCTTTGTCCTTCAACCTTACAAGACAAAATTCTACTTTACAACCCCAGCTTTACAACCGTGATTGAGACTGCACACGTCAACTCCGGGAAGCACTGGGCCAAATCGAAACATGCTGGACCCCCGCATTTTGCAACCAAGATTCAAACACTTGGCCACAGCGACACAGTTGTACTGCGAGCCAGCAATTCAAACCACTGCGCAAGACAGGTGCACCAAGATATTTTGGAGACACCCATAGTGGATGCACTAGTAAACCACAAGAACTGTAGCTGCAGTTTCTTCAAAGCCGTATAGGGATCTCTGAAGAAAGACCAACAACATACATAATGAAACATTGTGCGTTCACAGACACAAACCCACTCATACAAAAGCCAGGCGCATTAACCAGCTTAAAACTATGACCTTCATTCAAAAGGATGCTTCTTCTTTGGGGCTCAAAAATGGGCTGATGGAGAAAGGCTAGAAGAGGGAGGAGGAGAAAATAATGAATGGAATTACCAATAGTGCCTTAAGTAATAACATCCAATCAATACTGTTAGTTGTTTTAAAAAATGCACCCTATTGCCAATATCTTGCACTTAAATGCGGTGCACTGTACAGGAAATGTAATGCAGTTTCAGACACAGCCATTGAAAATGTACGATCAAGACCACTTTCACACCCACTTTCACCTCTCCTCCCATCCTTCCTTCTCTCTACTCCTTATTCCCCATCATTAATCTGGGAGAATCATTGGCTATATACATTCAATCCAATCGATGATTTAATGATTAACACACCACTGGGTTGCAGTATGAATCCTCACTGAGGAAAGAGAGAGGGAGGAAAGGAGCAGATGAAAGGAGGAGAGGGATGGAGGGAGGGAAAGAGAAAGGGTGGTTTAGAAGTCAATGACAGCGACCTTGATTATCTGATGAAATGGCAAACTTGGCGAGGCTGGGGGGGGGGGGTCACACGCAGTCAGTTTCAATGAGAAACATTCAGGGAGGACACAGCATGAGAGTTCAGGACAGTTGTGTGTGCCTGCGTGTGTCAGTTTGTGTGTTGCAGCACAGTAAAGGCCTTGAGATGACAAGTGTGCAGACTTGAGATGTTTCTGTCTGAGCTCCAAGCCAGGCAACCAAAAGGACAAATAGTCCTTGCATGCAAAGCTCTTTCTAACACGCATACACAATAATACACAGAGACACATGTGCAAAGCAAATTTAAATGACATATGCACTAGTGTACACACACTTAGTCACTGTCCAGATAACACCATAAGCTATATTTCAGGGCTGCAGTTTGCCTCCTGCCGGGCAGTAAAAACAGCTGAGGCCTAGCACACTGACACGGAGGGATATAACCAGAGTTCCGCACAGCCGGAGAGAGACAGTTATGGCCCAGCCTTAATGCACCCTGCTGGGCTGGACTGCCCCCATGCCTGGGTCACTGGTTGTCTGGTCTTGGGTGTTTTCAGTGTCAACTTACTGAACACCAGCTAATAGAAACGAATGTCCCACATGGTTACACAAAATGATACTTGTGGGCTACTTTTGACCAGTGCCTATAGGGAAACAAAATAAATTGCCCCTGTCCAAAGTGGAGTTCTTGGAGCTGTTGTTAAATTAATGGTTTTATGCTACTTCCCCTAGCTGTGAAGACAGAGAGCCAAGGACTTTGTCAAAGTAGACCAAGTGTATTTGCATGTTTAGGGTTGGTGAATATGTATGGTACGACAGAGTGCCTATATTAAGAAAGGGAGAGAAGATATTCCTTATTGAAGTAACTTCTGGTTACATAGTTGTGTAGCTAATAAGGAACATAATACCAGGCTAATATGCTAAGCTAGTTGGAATGTAAAACAACTGCAGAAGGACCCATGTGTCTACAAAGAGCTTATAAAGAGAGTAACTGATACAGTACAGATAAAATTGTGGGAGAAAGAGATTGAGAAAAAAATTATGGGCATATGGAATATGGGCAAGAGTGGTCTGTGATCTCTTGTGCAGAGGTTGCTTGGGAGTAGCTGTGTGTGAGTATAGTGTAGACATAGTGCTGTAGTTTATTATTGTAGTCATGTATCTATTTGGTGAAGTACACTGGTGCACTGCAGCTAAGCCTGTAGCAGCACTGGTCCACTGTGTCCCACGTGAGTGCGGGGGGGACAGCTGTGGGGACTTTGGCTGTGCAGAGGATTAAGCCAGGAAGCAGAGCTTGCACTGTGTGTGTGAATGTATTCCTCTTCCCCTCTCCCCCTATTCCCAACTCTATGTACTGTGTGTGTTCAGCCTTAATCATTTAATGAACAGGAACCAGGCAACAATTCTCAATGCAGCCCAGTCAGTCCAACCCTTTCACTCTATTAATACTTACTACTCTCCTCACTGGGTGGGACACTCACCAGACACACGCTAATTTGCTGATCACAACCATCAATGGCTGGGGACAACTGACAGCTGTCAATCTTCTCCCCACAGACAAACCGGGTAAGAATCACTATAACCAAAATGACTAAATCTGAGGTTGGAAGATCACCAGAGTTGAACCTATTGGGCACACACACTATCACCAGAGACAATCCCATTGGACAGAAGCGTTCCCCTTCCTTATCTGAAAAATGACAGTGGTTAAACTCAGCCCAGCCCATCTCTCTCTCTCTTGCCATTATTCTGCATAAACATAGTAAATCTGTCAAGCTGTTGTAAAGGTCTACGATTACATATTAACTCAAGTGTATTCAAGAGCGATACAAAGAATTTTAAAACACAGGTCACATATACACTGAGAGAAAGTAGGCTTGAGAAACTTCACACAACACAGATGTACTGACTAACTCTGAGCAGTGGTGTATGGATAAGACGTGTTGCCTGATGCTGATGGGCCCCACACGTCCTGTCCATGCTTCCTGCTAGGAGTTGCCCATGTGACAGTCACAGGCTTGAGGGATAGGACCATTGACCATATGCTGGAACATCACATACAAGGGTCATTTGTATAAGCCTTTCTTATTGGGGATGCCTCCCATGCATTTTTGGTATAAGTACTGTGGCTCTTCCTGTATTCTTTGGAGAGAGAGAGAGAAACTATGTACTGTTAACATCGACGTCTCATGATGAATAAAGATGGCTCTCCCCTGACTTTCTGGTTGCATAACTTTTGTTCTTGGATATCACCTGAATGGAAGTCAACAACACACACATACCAAACCCCATCCCCACACACACAAACATATCATAGGCAATTACATAAATTAAATATATAGCAAAATATTGAAATACAATATGTCCAGAAATTGATAACAGTTCAGCCTTTTATTTTGCTAGTTGCTTCTGGACTATGTTCTTGTAGCATGTAACATGGCTTTTAATAAGATTGGTGAGAGAAGGCTGATCCTCAATTTGTAGGCATAACTAGGGGAAACTTCCCCCCAAAGCCAGAGCATACAGTATCAAGCATCACATCATGACCGGCTGGCCTGGCCATGACAAGTGATGCCTATATGGACACTTCAGACAACAGATGGACTGAGAAACTCTCCCCCTCATTTTTGGGGCAGCACAAAGAATGTTGCAACACTCATCTCAGCCGACTACTGTCTGCAGCTGATTCTGGAACTGTGCACAGTGATGCTGCCGTGTCAACTGTTAGAGATAGCCAGCATGCAAAAACCACCACAAAATATCTAGATAAACCTGATGACCACCATTAGTATATCTTAATGTTACAATTTGTGTATATGAAAGATGACTATTTTTACCAATGTCAATCTCTGCATTATAGATCATACTAATGGTATAAGGTTAATGTATAGAATGTATTACCAATGACAGGTTTAGCTTACAAACATAACATTTCTATTTCATGATTATTTAAATGCTTGGCATGTCTTAATATCGACTCCTATGTGCCCATTAGTAATATTTGACAACATATTGTTTTGAAACACTTACACACGTTATGCATTTTATGTCAATTAGCTGACTTGGCTGTTCATACAGCAAAACTCCAGTTTTTTCCTTAGCAAGTTTTCAGCACTTTTATTTCCACGACTGCTCTAACACATTTTCTCATTACTCTCTCGCATGCCTCTGCAGCAGAAATAAGGTGAAATTATCAGCACTGTTTTGAAGAGTGAATCAATACATTCACTGTATGTTAATGCAATAAATTCATGCGATTTATGCATATCGTATCGACAAGTATTCTTATACTATCTTGTCATTCGGTCCCTGCACTATCCTGAATATAGCTCTTGAATAAACGGTTTTCCACAGCCTTCTTCCATGCATTCTAAGCAAAGTCTCCCCATGCAAAAATGCATCATCCGGAGAAACATTGGGTAGACTTCTAAAAATAGATCAAGGTATCAGGCAGATCAGGATTAGTTCTGCGTTCACTGCTCAAATCAGAGGACACTGTAACCAGGCAAGAAGGCAAGGCAAACAGGGAGTAGGTAAGTTCATTTTCATCCCCCGCTCTCGCGTGTGCGCACAGTTTCGATGTGCGGAGACAAAATACACACCCAACCACAAACAAGGCTTCAGACAGAAAATTGAGCATGCGAAATTGCTGTCTCCTATCCCGCACAATATTTCAGCAAAAACGTGAAAGCAGCACAGCAAACACATCGACTCCCGAAAACAAACAAGTTTATAGGGCAGGCTACAACAGCATTGTCCACAAACACAAGAAATCACACTTAATCAGCTTTATCAACCCAGACGGCGATATCCCTCCCAGCATGGAGTGGTCTGATAGCCGATGGCACGATTATGCAATTAGTGAAGGTGAGAGAGGTGGATGCAATTTGGTTATGAAAAAGCTCAACCAACCTGTCTGTCCTTTGCCAAGCGTCTTTTCCAAGCGATATGGTCCCACGTAATTAGCATGTTGGGCACCAGTGTTGTCTTTGCTAGACGATGACATTTTGATTGCCTAAATAAATTATTGACTTATCAGCGCAGTTGTGCTTATTCAAAGAATAACACAATCCTTTTGGATCTTCACCGTTCCAACCGTTCTTTTTTAGTCCACAAACGCGCTGACTCTCCTCCCGTTGCTCTCTCCTCTTTCTCTCTCCCTGACTTTTCCTCCCTCGCTGTTTGTGTAGGTCGCTCTCCTCTCCTCGCGGTTTGCTGCAGATTAAGCGAGTGCTTTAGCCTAGGAACCGAACGTCATTGTTGGTCGAGCACAGTGCCGCGTTCTCCAATCCGGGTGCAGTAGAGGCGATTGGAACCATAGTGTTGAATAGAGAACTTGATGTTTTCTATCACAATATGACATGTGCACCACCACTGAACCAAGCATTATTTAAATTCACTAACAATTACCAATATATTGTTTCGGGAATTAAATTCAATCAACACATGTAATTAACAATATCTCAACCACAAGCCTTGGGAGTCGAGTGAATACAGTAGCGAACATCTGATATCAAGTTTGGAGGGAACAATTACATAAAATGTCTCAAGAGCAATTATTGAGGGCGACAACGAAAGTAGTGCTGTAATACAGTTTTAGTTCGCACCATCGGTTTGCTTGCTGCTGTAGCTCTGCAAATTCAGCTATACATAGTTTTCAATCATGACAGCCTGGCAGGAAAAACATTGTTAAAAAATGGCGATTAACAGTGGGGATTCTATCTCAGTGAGAAATCAACGGCGGCCCGCCGGCGACTATGTCCTACAGCTAGCAGGCCATCAGCTTATGCCGCTTTTCTCCTGATCTCAATTTGCATCAGCTAATTTGCATGTCAGACGGCTTTCCACCAGGACCCGACTGCTTTACGCAGGCGGGTAGCAGCCGAAGAGTGGGCTCGCTGTGATCTGCAGTATCTGCTTGTGTTGCTATTTTCTTTCAGCATAGACGCTTTTTTACCCCTTTTATTTTTGTACTGATTATTTGTAATAACTTTATAAATATTGTTAAATCTTACTGTACAGAATTTATGAATTCTAAATAAATGTATAAATAAGAGACTTCGACTCATGCACTTTGCTTGTGTAAAAGACATTCGTGTAGACAGGTACAGTACACACATAGAAACAGGCGTCTGTCGCCATTACTAACCATTATTTCTTTTTGAACTAATGGCCCCTTTCCACTGCATGGTAACGGCCCAACCACTGGCCTAGTCTCGACATTACTAGCATCATGGGGGACAGTTAATTACTATGTTTAAACACCGCCGTGTCCTAGATGGCGCTGTAGGGAATGTGAATTGCAGGTAAGGTGGGAAAATTGCCATTTTGAAAGCTAAGAATCCCACGTTGTGGTAATCTGAAAACTGGACCATTTACGTGGCTTGGTTCTTTAAGTCTTGTTCAGGTTGGATGCTTTAGAGTCACGTGGAAAGCAGGCAGTAGACATTTGGAGGGACGGGTGGGGATTTGGTCATAGTGTGTAGGGATGAGGAGCGGCGAGATAAGGCCTTGGGTGTAAAGCAGGTAGGAGGTCGTAAGGTAGGGTCAAGCCTGGTGGAGACTCAGACAGGTAAGCAATGGGTCAAAGGGGTGATAACTGGGGTGACTGAGTGTTGATAGTAGAGAAATTGAAGGTAATTTAAGAGGCTTATGAAAGTGCAAAGGCAGCGAGCGGCAAGGGATGGTGTTAGGGTGGAAAGTCAGTCAATTCTGTTGTATTTTGAGGATGGTCTGGTGCCTAGTATGGTTACCATTGGGTATATGAGTTATTTTGTGAGGCCCTATGTGGCCAAGCCTTTGAGATGTTATCATGGTGGCTGGTTGTAGGGAGGGGAAGAGGTGTGCCATGTGTTGGAGAGAGCATGATTATAGGAAGTGTGGAGATGGTGTCCAGCCAACCTTCTGTAACTGTGGGGGGTGCTCATAGTGTAGCGTATGTTGGATGAGTGGAAATGAAAGTACAAGAAGTGAGGGAAGAGTGTAGTATCCTATGCGAAGGCTTTGAGGAGGCCCAGGGAGGTTAGGAATGATGAGAGTCTGAGGGAGCAGGGGGAAGTTAGGCAGACTGAGGTTGTGGGAAAGAGGGGAGACATGGTGGTTGTGAGTAACAGCCAACTGGTTATTAATAGTACAGTTAGGATTGAGTCTAAAACAGAGGATAAGGCTTATAGTTATAGCGGTAGAGAGGCACCTTGACATGGTAAGGCTGACATAGGAAGAGGTACAGGAGCACCTCATTCAGCCAAGGCAGGAGTCATGTATCAGTGGTACATACAGTGGGGAGAAGTATTTGATACACTGCTGATTTTGCAGGTTTTCCTACTTACAATTCCTACTTACTGTCATTTTTACCATAGGTACAATTCAACTGTGAGAGACGAAATCTAACACAAAAATCAAGAAAATCACATTATATGATTTTTAAATAATTAATTAGTAAAGCAACAGTGAGTTTCCAAAACTTCACTAATTCAAGATTAACACCACAACAGTGTCTTCCACTGTGTTGGAACCATGTGACCTGTCCAGTCAACTGGCCCGTGGTACTCTGACCTGTAGTATGTAGAGACCTTCAGGGGGATTCCGGTGGATTATCCTCTCATCTCACTGTCGATTGTTCATATAGAAATGGAGTGTGGAGCCAAGTGATCTGACCCTGGCATCGTTCTGCCGTGTGAGTGGTCAGGAAGATTTGGAACTGATTCAACAAGTGTTGTTGTAGAACTCCTTCTAGAACATGTTACACGTATGCTATTCCACCATTCACATGTTAGACCTTATGTCAAACAGTTTACAAATAAACCATTTAAAAACATCCGGTAGATGGAAGATGTAAAACATAGCAAATTCCAATGCTCCATTTTAATTATGCAAACAGAATAAAAAAACATTTTCATGTAACTCCTTATAAGTGTTTTGTGAAAGCACTTTGTGACAACTGCTGATGTAAAAAGGGCTTTATAAAATAAATTTGATTGATTGATTGATAAGTACCAATTAGATTTTCTTTGAGCCTTAAGCTAAACTCTTTCCAATCGTAATCAGTTATCATACCATACATCCCCACTGCTTTCACTACATTAAGTCAATGGAAAGTGACACCATGAATAAAAGCAGAATCACGGCGAATATGGGCACAGGAAGCGCCATCCTGAACCCACACTGGCTATCATTTCGGGACAGACATGTAAAATAGAGAATTGGTAATAGGGATGGATCTGTGTCAGAGAGCTTTAGTAGTGGACGGATGAAGCGGACCAGGCGTAGGCAGAAGGTTGCAGCTCGATGTACTCTTTAATTGTGAACAAACATACACAAAACAACAG
This sequence comes from Esox niger, assembly GCA_016801105.1. NCBI lineage: Eukaryota > Metazoa > Chordata > Actinopteri > Esociformes > Esocidae > Esox > Esox niger. The sequence goes on from JACXGJ010017765.1 coordinate 10,748, forward strand.
AACAGAAAACAAAGAGCACCGAGGTAAACTGCAAAAATGTAAATGAACATAGATAAACATACTACTACTTACATCCACCGACATTAAACAATG
>JACXGJ010017766.1:0-10874 GCA_016801105.1 Esox niger
TTTCTATCATAACCGTCCCCTGCTGATAGTGGAATATTTCTATCATAACCGTCCCCTGCTGATAGTGGAATATTTCTATCATAACCGTCCCCTGCTGATCGTGGAATATTTCTATCATAACCGTCCCCTGCTGATAGTGGAATATTTCTATCATAACCGTCCCTTCCTGGTAGTGGAATATTTCTATCATAACCATCACCTGCTGATCGTGGAATATTTCTATCATAACCGTCGTCTCCTGGTAGTGGAATATTTCTATCATAACCGTCCCTTCCTGGTAGTGGAATATTTCTATCATAACCATCACCTGCTGATCGTGGAATATTTCTATCATAACCGTCCCCTGCTGATAGTGGAATATTTCTATCATAACCGTCCCTTCCTGGTAGTGGAATATTTCTATCATAACCATCACCTGCTGATCGTAGAATATTTCTATCATAACCGTCGTCTCCTGGTAGTGGAATATTTCTGTCATAACCGTCGTCTCCTGGCAGGGCGTTGGGGACACGGAATTCCTCACATTTATTCCTCACATTTATTATTTACTTCACCCGAGTGGGTGTTCTGGCTTGTACAGCGCTTTGGACCCTCTTCCCAGCCCTGTGTGTTGCCAAGGCAATCACATCCTTTATCTTAAACTGACAGTCTCCAACACAAATCCAAGCAAACCTGAAGTAATGAAGGAAAGGGCAGATGCTCTTGAGCTACCTAAAGACCAGAGTAACGACTGTAATGACAGTCCTCTGCTGACATCAACTAACACTCCCATACTGCAATGCAGGGGGCTTGAGATTTCTCTCAAAATGGCTGCTCTGTGACCCAGGTGGGTGTGGCTCAACTGTCCTGTGGTGATTAAGCAGTACATCTCACTCCCCACCTCCTGACAGTGTTCAGCAGAACATCTCACTCCCCACCTCCTGACAGTGTTCAGTAGAACATCTCACTCCCCACCTCCTGACAGTGTTCAGCAGAACATCTCACTCCCCACCTCCTGACAGTGTTCAGCAGAACATCTCACTCCCCACCTCCTGACAGTGTTCAGCAGAACATCTCACTCCCCACCTCCTGCCAGTGTTCAGCAGAACATCTCACTCCCCACCTCCTGACAGTGTTCAGTAGAACATCTCACTCCCCACCTCCTGTGCTCAATGTATCATCATAAGATATATTATTTCATTTTAAATTGAACTCGGCTGACGGCAGGATGGTTTTGGTCTGGATGCTGAAGCGGTTCTGCTCCATCTCTCGATCTCCTTTATTTGATTTACTGCCCGGGTTTCCTAATCAAATGCCCTCACAGGTAATCAAATGCCGTCACAGGTAATCAAATGCCTTCACAGGAAATCAAATGCCCTCACAGGTAATCAAATGACCTTCACAGCCTTCTGTAACTCTTTCCCCCTCAATGAAATCATGGCCACCAAAATTGATTCAAAATGGCCGCATGCTAGTCAACCTGCACATTTGTGCACTATGTAGAGAACAGTGCGGGCTTTCCATGTAAAACGTGACCCAACATATCCCCAACATCCAGGGATGTCCAGAGTGCTGTCCCCCCCTGCACCCCCACCCCCCCAATGGCTGCTGCTTCTCATTTTGGACAGGGGTTCTTTAACAATGGAGAGTTTAATGAGCTTTAATGTGATGCAGTGGAGACTTCTGGAGCCCCAGAGGAGGGTCCTGGAAGAGAGACGCATCAGCAAAACTGTCCTCTTCAATCAATACCACTGTTGATCTAACTCTCCTGCACAGGGGTGGTTGTGTGGTTGTGCGCGTGTGCGTGTGTGTTTTAGCAAGAGTGACACAATTAGCCATGTTGTATATCCAGCTGTGCTACTGTAGTGTAGTTACCGATGGTAAATCGTCTTGAAAATTGTTGTTTTTGGGTTGGGTTTAACTTCAGGGTTAAAGTTAGGTTTGGGATTAGGTTTAAGGTGAACAATCCCTGTTGTTCTGTCCCTGAGCATGAGAGTTAACTCTGATAGCTCCCATGTTACTTCTGTAAATAAGATTGTGATAGTAGCATACTTACCTCATCTCGGTGGCTAATATAACATATTTTTAAAGAAGTTAGTTATAGGTTTTAAGGTATTAATGTCAGGACTAAGGTTTATTTTAGTGTTAGGGTTTGAGATTAGAGTGTTAGGTTTTAAGATTAGGGGGTTAGGGGTTAGGGTTTAGGGAACTATTGTTACATATAAAATGGGATTATATGTTGATCTTTGAGTGTTTGTTTGTGTTTGGTTGCATGTGTTTGTGGTGTGCGTGTTCATTCAGCTCAAACGTCACGCCAACAGCCTGTGATCTCTGCTGTGGTGCTTCCCCTTGATTGCTCGGCTGCCGCTCACTCTTTCTACAGTATGAGAGGATTACAGATGAAGACATGGTGAGGATGGGGAGGTTTAAGGGTCAGAGGAGGCAAAGGTGAAAGGTGAGGAGGCAGTTAGAGGTGAGAGGTCACAGGGTGGAAGGTGAGAGGGTTAGTGGGCGTGATGTGAGGAGGCAGTTAGAGGTGAGAGGTCACAGGGTGGAAGGTGAGATTAGTGGGCGTGATGCAGTGACACGTGTTAAGAAAATGCAGCAGTAGTCGATGAATCACTTCTATTAGCCAGGAGGGATGGAGGGGAACTGGAGGAAGAGGAAGCTCTATAACAAGGATGCACTGGTCTTTCCCCCCTTTTTCTGTGGGTCAGGAGGTGTGTGTGTGTGTGTGTGTGTGTGTGTTTTGAATGTGTCTTGGTTTCATTCTTAATAGGTGTCTCTGCCATCCATTCATGTATTCAGAGTGGAACCTGTATGAACTCCAGCTAACGTGACCTGACCACCAATTATACCCGGCGCAGTCCTCAACAGCATCAATAGAACCAGAGCGCCAAGACGTGGCCTCCCTCCACTGGGTCTCGGTCACAGCAGCTAGCTAACTGAACAGGGAGTTAGTGAGTGTCTGCTAGGGTTTAACACTCTGCAAGACAGGTGAAGAAAAGTGTGTTTTTTCTGGAAACGTAGGTGAGAGGGTTTGTGTTTTTGAAACCGAAAATGAACCTGTAGAACTGTGTGTGTGTCTGCATGTGTGTCAGAGTTACAGACGGAGTGATGATTTGGGAGGACGCCAGAGGAATGTCAGACGGCTATCGATTGTTCTGCTGTACGATCTGTCTTAGTCGAACCCCTCAGAGAGAGAGTGAGAGAGAGGAGGAGAACGGAAATGAGAAAGGAGAGATGAGAGTCTTTAGAGAGAGAGAGAGGAGAATGGAAATGAGAAAGGAGAGATGAGAGAGACTTGAGAGAGAGAGGAGGGAGAAAGGAAATGAGAAAGGAGAGATGAGAGAGACTTGAGAGAGAGAGGAGGGAGAAAGGAAATGAGAAAGGAGAGATGAGAGAGACTTGAGAGAGAGAGGAGGGAGAAAGGAAATGAGAAAGGAGAGATGAGAGAGACGTGCACCCTCACTGGCTGCACCTCCCTCATCTTGCCCGGTGTGTCTTTAATTAGATGGTTTGAAAGACAACAGAGGCTGCTGGGAAATAATTAACATAGGGATTAACCAGTTCTGAGCCTTACATTAAGCTGGCCTACACACACACACGGTGCTATCGTTAGCAGATCATAGTATTATTAGTGGTGTATCCTCAGTCAGACTGATAACAGGCGGATTAAAGGAGGTCTTGTGGTCAGTTAACCAGGAGTATCAGACAGCTTTTAGCGTAGCCTGGCTAACTGGGTCTGTTTGCACTCGCGTACGCGTCACCGTACACACGCACACACCCACACAAGTACAAGATTTACATTTCAGTCATTCAGCAGATCTGCAGAGCTCAAGGGCGTTGACCTCTCTGGGATTCGAACCAGTGACCATTCATTTATTGGCCTTGTTTGTCTTGTTGTGATGTCCAGATTACTACAGGCTGGTGTTGTGTTGAGGCGTGGAGCTAGTGCCTGTCAGCGTAGGACTTGTTTACAATACACCTCATTTTTCTAAATATGTCGAAGACTCAAGACACTAGGTTATTTTGACGCGTAAACTTGCAGATGTCGATGACTCGAGACACCACCTTCCCCTGGTAGCGTGTGCCAAATTTCTATTTCCCTCTAGGACATGGGAGCCATATAGTTTACTAAAAGACCCTTTTCATGGAGGGTCAGCTCCTTCCACACCAAAGCAGAATGTTAGAGGGTCAGGCTTTCTGCTACTGTTACTGTCTTTGTCTGACCGGTGATTTACATGGTAGACTGGTAAGTAGAAATACGAAAAGATTATAACATAAAGGTTATAAAAAGGTTATAACAGCCTTGATATTCTGATTTGTGTTTTGGGACAAAACATGCATATAAGGCAAGACAAAATGTTCTTCGCTTTACTTGCTAGCTTCTCAAATTTGCTTCTCTTATTGGATTCTCTTGTTAGGCGTCTCTTACTAGTAACTCTTGCTAGCTCTATCCTATAGTTTCTCTCATTATCTAGGTTCCGTTAATAACTACTCTTGCAAGCTCTATCCTATAGCTTCTCTCATTATCTAGGTTCCGTTAATAACTTCTCTTGCTAGCTCTATCCTATAGCTTCTCTCATTATCTAGGTTCCGTTAATAACTTCTCTTGCTAGCTCTATCCTATAGCTTCTCTCATTATCTAGGTTCCGTTAATAACTTATCTTGCTAGCTCTATCCTATAGTTTCTCTCATTATCTAGGTTCCGTTAATAACTTATCTTGCTAGCTCTATCCTATAGTTTCTCTCATTATCTAGGTTCCGTTAATAACTTCTCTTGCTAGCTCTATCCTATAGTTTCTCTCATTATCTAGATTCCGTTAATAACTTATCTTGCTAGCTCTATCCTATATCTTCTCTCGTTAGCTAGATGCTCTCGATAACTTCTCTTGCTAGCTTCTTTAGTTTGCTTCACTCACTAGCTTCCCTCGTTAGATTTTTTATCAGCTTCTTTTACTAGCTTCTCTCGTTATTTCTCTTCTTTGCTTCTCCTAGTAGCTTCTCTGGTCACTTCTCTTGTTAGCTACACAAGCATGTCCCCCTTGGTTGTATACCTTAAAAGCAAAATATCTTTAGGCTTTTAGACATCTTTTAAAAATTGAGTATTTTTAATATTCAGTGCAGCTGAATTGCTGCATGCTAGCTATGTCACTTGTGTATTTCAAATGTATCTGTATATTACCTCAGGGGTCAGTGGTTAGACTGTCAGTGGGGTTTTGTGCTCTTCAAAGGCCTGCTGCTGCTTTACTTCAGCCTTTACAGCGTTGAGCGTGCTCTGGTGGTATTGTTTGTTAGCAAACATGTTGGTCAGGTTTGTCCAGCAAGTAATTGATTGTCTCAAGTTGCTCTGCAGCAAACGTAGGCTTCGATTTCCACTTACCAACATGAACTCCCCTGAAGTTAAAATGCGAGATCCTTCTCTGGACATTCCTGTAAATAGTTTTCTGATGCCATCGGGCACTATCTCCTTTTGGACTCCCCGGGTCCAGATGTATCTCTGTGATTCTAATTAAATGCTACAGTGGCTTTTCAGAGAGAGAGAATGTGTTGTTATAATATTGTTTTCCAGTTGTTTTGGGTGGAACCTTAAAATAAATGTCTGTAAACATTCAACAGGCCAACAAATTGTCTATTTTCATTAGAAAGTAGTTGTACAAAGTTGTCTATTCAACTCTTTTTCCCATTGACCCAGATGTCAGTGTGTCACACCTTTCCACTCTTTTTTCCATTGACCCAGATGTCAGTGTGTCACACCTTCCCACTCTTTTTTCCCATTGACCCAGATGTATGTCACACCTTTAATCAACTCCAGACCAGATGTGTATGTCACACCTTTAGTCATCTCCAGACCAGATGTGTATGTCACACCTTTAGTCAACTCCAGACCAGATGTGTATGTCACACCTTTCTTCTTTGTGGAGGTCAGTCAGTTGACTGGGATTTGGACTCTGAATATCGTAGCTGGATCATATAATTTCTCTGTTATGTTTTCCCTCTCAGTGTTCATCATTTGATGTTACAAATCAAGGGTACTACTGTAGCAGTGGAAGATGTATGGGTCTGGACAGGGTCACCCTGAGGCCTGAGCATTGCAGGCAGGCTGGGTTCTGCCGAGTCAGAGATCTCTTTGGGTCAAGGTACCAGAGTCTGGAGTTGTGAATGAGCAGAGAGCAGTTAACCCGGGTGTGAAGGTCACATTGATGACTGTTGAAGTGGGTCAGAGTGTAAAGGTCACATGGATGACTGTTAAAGTGGGTCAGAGTGTAAAGGTCACATTCACTACTCAGCCATGTGACTTTTACAATCTGACACCTTTCATGTGTTTTTCAATATCCTGTAGTGTGTTTTATGGGCACTTTGTGTTTTTCAATATAATGTGTATTTGGGGGCATTGCGTGTTTTGTGGGAACATTGAGTGTTCTAATATAGTGTGTATTTGGGAACATTGAGTGTTCTAATATAGTGTGTATTTGGGGACATTGAGTGTTCTAATATAGTGTGTATTCAGGGACATTGAGTGTTCTAATATAGTGTGTATTTGGGGACATTGAGTGTTCTAATTTATTGTGTATTTGGGGACATTGTGTGTTCTAATATAGTGTATATTTGGGGACATTGAGTGTTCTAATATAGTGTGTATTTGGGGACATTGAGTGTTCTAATATAGTGTGTATTTGGGGACATTGAGTGTTCTAATATAGTGTATATTTGGGTACTTTGGCTGTGAATTTATAAATTACTGTAATACAATAAAGATTGAGACAGAAGAATCGGTCATATTTTGATTCAGTGAACCTCCTGAGGCAGTAATCCACCCAAGTCTGTGATTCTCCTGATGCAGATAATCTCTTGAGGTTGTGATTCTCCTCAGGCAGTGATTCTCCTTGGGGCAATCAGAGGCAGTGATTCTCCAGATGCAGTGATTCTCCCGAAGCAGTGATTCTCCCAAGGCAGTGTTCGAGAGGTAGAGAAAGAGAGAGTTAGAGAATGGGAAATAAGAGTCTAATTATCAACCATCTCTTAGCTCTGAAGTCTTGCTGACAGACCTCAAGGCTGACTACTCACACGCACACACACAAACACACAAACACACACACACACACATACACACACACACACACATACACTCATACACACAAACACACACACACACACACATACAAACACACACACACGGCATGATGTGGCGTAGATCCTCTTGGGAGGGCATTGAAGTCACACCAGTTGTTTAACTAAAGATAATTGAGTCCAAAGGGACATGTGCTTTTATTGATTTTCATTTTGACTGAAGGAAATACGGAGAAAACAACGAACAGGCACCTCGACTCATTATACTGTGTGCATATATATACATATAGACTTCATATAGAATATACAACCTGTCTCCAAACCTCGCCATATTAATCTCTTTTTTCTTTTTCTTACCCAGTCTCTCTCTTCAATCCTGCATCGCTCTGTCTTTTTTATGTTATTTCATCCTGCTCTCCTCAGCATACTGTTTTCCATGAGACATGAGAGGAGTATCTGGGTCATACCTAGCTGGTAAATCTCCAGTGGTGATGATATACATTTAGCATGAGGATCAGTTTATTCCTGCTAATTTCACTCAGACGTGATGCGGAAAATTTGCTGTGGTTTGATTCTGAAAGAGATACATACAAACCATCACCAAGGGTTATTTAAAAAAAAACTTTTTAAAAATCTAGTTAAAATTTTAATTAAATTTTTAATTATTTTTGTATTTTTTGTTTTAAAAATTCCCAGAAACCCCAGGGAATATGCTGGAAATCCAGACAGGATTCATCGTGTGCAGTTATTGGCTTCTCCGTGTTTGGAGGTTGGTTTGCTCGGCTTTAGTTTGGGCATTATTCTAGTCTCTGTTTTAGGCACTGTCATCAGCCATAGTCTTGTCTTGGCTCTAGGTTTAGCTCTAGTTGCTCTAAGTCGTTTTTTTTCCGCTAAGCATATGGGTTAACCTAATCTGTTTAGGCTATGCTGCTTTTTAACACATTGCTTTGTAACTGTCTCATGACACCAGAGTGTCCCGACTATATTTTATCCTAGTTACTGAGAACTGAGGGACTTTCCTAAACTCTCATTCATCTTTATTGGGCATCATACAGTCGAGCTTTGAATTCGAAAACAATCCAGAAGAACTGAGATAACGAGAGATCAGAAATGTCTTATTTTTCTTTGACACATTTCTGATCTCATTGCAGCGCTGCTTTGATCAGGAAACCTCCTGCACGTTTTCATTCTGCTCTTCAAGTCAAGTATACAAAAAACAACACCAAAAAAGTACATAAACAGTTCTGGAAATATTTGGACATTGACATCTCATTTTCATTATTTTGGCTCTGTACCCCACCACATTGGATTTGACATGAAACAACCAAGATGTGATTGAAGTGCAGCCTTTCGGCTTTAATTCAAGGGGTTGAATAAAATTATGAAAAGTTTAGGAATTGCAACCATTATCATACACAATCCCCTTATTTTAGATTATTTCAAATGTAATTGGACATATTAACATAATTATCAATACAATTTTTTATACTTTGTCGAGAATCCTTTGCAGGCAATGTCTGCTTGAAGTCTAGAACACATTGATATCACCAAATGCTGGGGTTTCCTCTGTGATGCTTTGCCAGGCCTTTACTGTGGCTGTCTTCAGTTACTAGTTTGTGTGTCTGTCTGACTTAAGTTTTGTCTTCACCAAGTGAAATGGATGCTCGATTGGTTGGAGATCAGGTGATTGACTCAGTCATTGCTGAAATGTCCACTTTTTGCCATAAAAAATTCCTGGGTTGCTTTCGCAGTATGTTTTGGGTCCATCGGTACAGTGAAGAGCCATCCAATCACATTTGCTGAATATCTCTGAATCTGAGCAGACAATATATCCCTATACACTTCAGAATTAATCTAGCTGCATCTGTCTTCTGTCACATCATCAATAATCACTAGTGAAGCCATGCATGCCCATGCCATCACACTGCCTCCACCATGTTTTACAGATGATGTGGTGTGCTTTCGGATCATGAGCCGTTCCAAGTCTTCCCCATGCATTTTAATTCCATCATTCTGGTACAGGTTGATCTGAGTTTCATTTGTCCAAAAAATGCTGTTACAGAACTGGGCTGGCTTTTTTGGATATTTTTTTTGGCAAAATCTGTCCTCTATGCTTTAGGCTTATGAATGTCTTGCACCTTGTGGTGAACCCTCTGTATTTACTCTTGTAAAGTCTTCTCTTTGGAATAGGATAGTGATATGCCTACCTCATGGGGAGTGTTCTTCACTTGGCTGGATGTTGAGAAGGGTTTTTTCTTTCCATGGAAAGGATGCTATGATTATCTACCAGTGTTGTCTTCCATGGACATCCTGGCCTTTTTGTGTTGAAGAGCTCACTAGTGTGTTCTTTATTTCTCATTTGGAAATTTGGCAACTCAAAATGCTCCGATCGCTCTGATTTTGCAGCCTATGGATGGCCTTGCATTGACAGCTCCTTTGACCGCATGTTGTGGCTCAACAGGAACAACTTCCAAATGTTAATGCTGCACCTAGAATCAACTCCAGATCGTTTTCCTGCTCAATTGATGGAGAAATAACAAAGGAATAGCCTTCACTTGTCCATGAAGCACCTTTTTTGTAAATTGTCCAATTACTTTTGGTCCCTTGAAAAAGAGAGGTTACATATTAGCCCTTCCTCCAATTTGGATGTGAATACCCTCAAATTAAAGCTGAGATACTGCACTTAAAGCCCATATTCATTATTGAACTGTAACTTGAATATTTAGGTAAACAGCAAAAATAACAAAACCTGTGTCAGTGTCCAGTTATTTCCAGATATAACCCTATTTGTATATATTTCAAATAGATTTTCTGCTTATAATTTTTGTATATATATGTATACAGTATGTATATGTATATTTGTTATGTATTTGTATATATTTAATATAATATATATTTTTCACACATGTAGTCTGACGATCTGACCCGTGTGTGTGGGCTCTGAGTGGGACCAGAATGGCACCTTTGTGGGCCCTCAGTGGGACCAGAATGGGCCCTGAGAGGGACCAGAATGGGCCCTGAGTGGGACCAGAATGGGCTCTGAGTGGGACCAGAATGGCCCCTTTGTGGACCCTGAGTGGGCCCTGAGAGGGACCAGAATGGGCCCTGGGTGGGACGAGAATGGCCCCTTTGTGGGCCATGAGTGGGACCAGAATGGGCCCTGGGTGGGACCAGAATGGGCCCTGGGTGGGCCCTGAGTGGGACCAGAATGGGCCCTGGGTGGGACCAGAATGGGCCCTGGGTGGGCCCTGAGTGGGACCAAAGACCTTGAGTTGTCACTCTTAACTCCTGGATGGAGCTGCTTCACCTATGACCACATATCTCCATGTACAACTCTACTTCCCATCAGGAGGTCTGACCCGTGTTAAATACTATCTAGCCAGGCTGGGCTTCAGGGGTGTTTCACATTCTGTCTGTCCAGGTTTATTCCATGTTTGACCCAGGCAAGACTTTCCCAGATCCTGTCCTTGGACTGTCACTGTCTCGCTGTCACTCTCTCCAGGGGGCAGTGATGTTTGAGAATTCATCTGTGTGTGTGAGTGAGAGAGACTGCTGGGATGGTAGCTAGCTCTCTGTCAGTCAGTGGGAACCAGGAAGACGTTTAGTGACAGCGGACACCAGGAGCCTATCACAGCCATTGTCAATGTGGTCCTTTCCACAGTGACCTAGGACCAGACAGTCTGCTGAATGTTTCAAATCTATGGATTCATTCTGGTGTGTGTGTGTGTGTGTGTGTGTGTGTGTGTGTGTGTGTGTGTGTGTGTGTGTGTGTGTGTGTGTGTGTGTGTGTGTGTGTGTGTGTGTGTGTGTGTGTGTGTGTG
>JACXGJ010017767.1:0-10874 GCA_016801105.1 Esox niger
ACACAGCCACACACACCCACAACAACCAATCACACAGCCACAGCACCCAATCACACAGCTACACACACACAGTACCAACCACACAGCCACAGCACCCAATCACACAGCCACACACACCTACAGCACCCAATCACAGACACAGCACCCAATCACAGACACAGCACCCAATCACACACACAGCACCCAATCACACACACAGCATCCAATCACACAGCCACACACCCACAGTACCCAACCACACAGCCAATCACACACCCACAGTACCCAACCACACACCCACAGCACCCAATCACACACCCACAGCACCCAATCACACAGTACCCACTCACACAACCACACACACCCACAGCACCCAATCACACAACCACACACACCCACAACACCTATTCACACAACCACACACACCCAAAGTACCCAATCACACAACCACACAGCACACAATCACACAACCACACACACCCACAGCACCCAATCTCACAACCACACACACCCACAACACCTATTCACACAACCACACACACCCAAAGTACCCAATCACACAACCACACACACCCACAACACCTATTCACACAACCACACACACCCAAAGTACCCAATCACACAACCACACAGCACACAATCACACAACACTCAATGTTAAAATTACACAATCACACAGCACACTCACCAATATTATTTCTTCTCCTCTCTCATCTCTTCCCCTCCCTCTCCTCCCAACCGTCCCTGTCCCCCAACCCTCCCTGTCGCCCAACCGTCCCTGTCCCCCCCAACCCTCCCTGTCCCTAGCTCCTCTACTCCCTCTTCCAAACAGTGCTGGCTAAGTCCTAATCTCTTCTATACACAAGTCAAGCCCTGGATCTTCCTGACCCTGTTGCTCTTGGGATTCCTTTGCAATAGCCTGACACTGCGTGACCTCTGGAGGTCGGAGTGGACCCCTACAGTCATCTTGACCTTTAACACAGTAACCTCTGACCTACTGCTGTGCCTCAGCTTCCTCTTCCGGATAATGTACTACCTGAATTGTCAGATCTGGTCTGGGGAGGATTTGGTGTGTAAGGTTGCTGTGGAAACCATGCTAACAGTGTTCTACATCAACATCTACTGTAACATGCTGATGCTTCTCTGGATCAGTGTGACGCGCTACGCCACTGTGGTACGGACTCACACAACAACGCTTCAATACAAAAGCAGAACATTTCAAATCAGGTTGTTTTGAATAACCAGTAAAAGTAAAAAAAACTACTTAATTCACCTCACAAATCTTTCATCAAATGTGGTTTTGGTTGTAGGTCCGACCCCACCCTGCCTTCCTCACGCCCCTCACCAGGACTACTGGCAGCTGGGCACTCTGCCTCGCCACCTGGGTAACTGTGGCAACGGTGGTGTGTGCCAGTCTGTTAAATAAGTTCGGAGGAGAGGAGATACAAGAAGGGAGCTGCTTTGACATGCTGGAGAATGGAAACAGACAAGGGTTCAGCAGTCAACACTGCCTGGGCTTGATGGTGTTCTTCATAGTGCTCACCATAATTCTGGTCAGCTATGGGGGACTCGTTTTGCATCTGCAGAGGATCAGGGGAGCCAGACAAAACCACACCAGGGAACAACGGGTGATTGTGGTGACAACAGAAGGGGTGAGGACTGTGAGTGCTGAGGTTAAAGAGGGATTTGGGGTGAGCTTGGAGGAGAGGAAGAAAAGACAAGCAGGGACAAAGGTCAACAGCCTGAAGGTCCGTAGGAAGCTCCTGGCTTCGGTTGTGGTGTTCATAGTTTGCTTCCTGCCCTACCACATCCAGCGTGCAGTGACCCTACTCACACCACAAGGGGGCGACTGTGACAAAGTGAGAACTTTCTGGGATGTGAATAACACAACAATAGTAATAGCATCAATGAGCTGTATTTTACATCCCTTACTCTATCTGGCCCTGCGTCACCTGTCCTGCTGCCAGGGAAGACAATAACAGAGTCATGCTCAGAGAAACGGACATACACACACACAGCCTTTCTCATGCTCCATTCTGACACCCAGATCTTCCCTTCCTTCCTCCTGGTCAGCCCTCTCCTCACATGTTTCCAGCACAGAGTTCCAAGCCCCGTCAGGAATGTAGATTAGACAGCCTTGTTCTGTTTGTGTGGAGAATAGTGTATTTTAAATTTATCAACTTGACTTTCTTTTCTATTCATTATTTACGTGTGTATTCGTGGACTGCTGTTTTTTCTGTTAAAACGGTTTGTTAATAAACACAATGAACTAAAAACAAGAAATCATACATTAATGAGTGTACTCTTGTCTTTGAACTTAATTAGGCTTAACTGTCTCGCTCAGGTATGGATTGTCATGAGTTTCAACTTTATCTGCTAATGGCGAAGAACCTACAATCTTTAATTTACTGGCCCCGTGTCACCCAGTGACTGCCAGACTACCTTTTCACCCCTTGTGCTGTAAATAACTGTCTTATGACTATAAAGTCTCAAGGACGATAGGTGACAATCACTGCCCACAGAATACAGGTGCATCAAAGCAGGTGACACTGATTCACAACTTATGCTTCATAACTGGACAGATTGATATCCCTGAAGTTTAATTGACTTGGTATAACACTGTGATGATGATGTGCTCCCTTAATTTTTTTGAGCAGTGTATAACTGGCAGGGCCGGCTCCAGGCATATGCAACATAAGTGGTCACTTAGGGCCCCTGACCGGTAGGGGGCCTCCAACTTCTAGGGAGTCTCCAACTGATAGGGGAGAGGGGGCCCCAACTGATATTTTGCTTAGGGCCCCCAAAAGGCTAAAGACCCTAAGCAAAATCAGATTTGGGGTTCCCTCTCTTCTATAGATCAGGGGCCCCCAGGCAGAATCAGAGGCCCCCTAGCCAGTGGGGGCCCTAAGCAACCATATATGTTGGAGCCAGCCCTGTTTACAGTACATACTAGGAAATGTCATTTGAGTACTGAGACATTTCATTTACTTTCTTTGTTCTTACAGCCATGTTTCTCTGTATGATAGCTGATGGCGTTGCAAAAACGTTGACTAGAAAAACCAAACAAATTGGCTAACGAATTGATTTCAACGTAAACAAACGCATGCACCACACACATGCTTTCTGTAAGCAAAGATGTTTGGAGAAGAGGCAGTTCAATCAACTATTAGTTAGAGGTAGGCTCCCTCCATCGTTTATACAGCTACGGAAGAAATTAAGAGACCACTTTTGAGTGAGGAACAGAAGGGTTCAAATTAACACACCATTGCAAATTGAACGCTTCTGTTCCTCACTCATAACCTTTCTTTTAATATTTTTTTGGAAAGGAAAGAAAAGTGCAGTGGTCCCATAACTTTTTCCAGCGCTGTATTTGGCTTTGATTTAAAATGTTGGATTGCTAGTTAAAAATACCTTTATTTTAGGCAAAGATTTTCATCAATTGTGGAGGTACATTTATCTTTATGCTGAGAACAAATGTTCTGAATTGTTCTGAAAATCAAGGTTTCAAAGTAAAAAAAAAAAAATGTTATCAAATATTTTGTAATAGAGTGCAAAAAAATATATTTAAACAACAGACTGCCCCCTTTGCTTGCAGTGCTTCTTTGTTGTGCTTTTTAACTTTTTTGAAATTGAAACCCTATTTCTTCATTTGCAATTTTGAACCCACAGCTGTGGGCAGGCTTTAGTTGGTATGGCTGATGCTTCTCCACTAGTCAGCAATTTTTTGTGACAATTTGGCTACAACAAATACTGTTCAGCCTTTCTTTCCAACAGAAAGGTAGTCATTGCAGACACCTACCTATGAACGTGTACCAACAATCATTTCAGGTAAGCTGCACTGAGCTTTATTCCATTCAATTTCTACATAGCTTGTGTCAGTGTCAGTTCATTACATTACCGAAATTAAATAATATCCTGTGATATACAGAGTATACAGAAAGTCAGCACACCTTATAAAATGGTATTTTGTTGCCTGAAATGAAAACACATAAACCCTGGAATTTTTCCAGCTTAATAAAAAAAAAATTACCAACAACATCCTAGTGATTTTATAAAAATAATTATATAAAATTAAAACAATACAATACCCTATTTGGATAAATAAACGCCCCCCATAGCAAAAAAAAAGTGCCATAGCAAACTTGCTGAGGAATAACCAACCACCTTCCAAATCAATCAATTGGCCTCAATCTGCAATCAACTGTAGTAACTTTGATTAGTATAGAGGACTCCACTGCTCAGTAAGGCAATTCAAACCAAATAATTTACTATGGGCATAATGGCATTTAAAAATAATCTATGAGATAAAGTCAAGTTCTGCAATTAGGATTGAATATTCTATTAAGGGAATGGAGATAACACTCCTACACAATTAGCATATGCTTTAACTTATAACCTTGGTAGAAACACCATATGGCCAAAAGTATGTGGACTCCCCAACTAATTATTGAGTCCAGGGGTTTCAGCCACACCCATTGCTCACAGGTGCATCAAATCCAGCGCAGAGCAATGAAATCTCCATAGACAAACACTGGCAGTACAACAGGTCATACTGAAGAACTCAGTGACTTCAAACGTGGCACTGTCACAGGATGCCACCTACTTAACTAGACAGTTTGTGATATTTCTGCCATACTAGTTTTGCCCGGGACAACGGTAAGTGATATAAATACTTAGTAGAAGTGCTAGGAGCAACAACAGCCCAACAAAAAGGGTGACCATGAAAACTCACAGAGTTGCGCCACTAAGTGCAGAAGTACATAGCGTGTAAACATTGCATATCATCTGTTGCATCACCAGAGTTCCAACTGCCTCTGGAAGCAACTTTAGCACAAGCACTGGGCAATGGGGGATTTATGAAATGGGTTTCCATGGCCAAGCAGCTGTACGCAAGCCTCAGATTAACATGTGCAATGACAAGTGCCGGCTAGAGTGGTGTAAAGCACGCCGCCACTGCACTCTGGAGCAGTGTAAGCACGTTCTCTGTAGTGATGAATCATGATTCACTATCTGGCAGTCTGATGGACAGATCTGGATTTGGCAGATACCAGGAGAACGTTACCTACTGTAATGCGTAGTGCCTATTGTAAACTTTAGCAGAGGAGGGGTAATGATCTGGGGCTGGGTTTCAGCGGTTGGGCTAGGCCCCTTATTTCCAATGAAGGGTAATCTTCATGCTTTAGGATACAAAGACATTGGACAATTGAGTGCTTCCAACTTGCGGCAACAGTTTAGGCCCTTTCCTGTTCCAGCATAACTGTGCCCCTGTGCACAAAACAGTGTACATAAAGACATGGTTCGATGAGGTTGGTGTGGAGGAACTCGACTGTTACAGCTGCAAAGGGGCGTTCCAACTCCATATTAAGGGCCATGGTTTAGGAATGGGATTTTCAACATGCTCATATGGGTGTGATGGTCAGGTGTCTGCATACATTTGGCCATACAGTGTACTTGGTAGACGTACACATTCATGATTGTAATAGTGAAAAATTGATGGAAATAGTCAGATTTCTGATCATTTTTGGCTTTCTAGCTGTGTCCATAGAATGCTTATACAGAAAATAAAAGTCCTTGTGTGTTTATTGGCTAGAACATTGACTGTTAAAGAACTACCACCGATATCTAAGCTTTCAAGTTTCGTGAAACTGGGGAAATTATGTTTGTATTGTTTACATGCATTTCATTACTCAACTTTGCTAGCAACCTTCCGATCAAAGAGTGTGTATCAAAAGTAATCTTGGATTATACAAGATCACTCATTCAACTCTGTGATCTATTTAAAATGGTGAAGTGGTCCACTTTTTCCACCAGAAGTATGAAGCACGGTGTACAAGGCCAACTAATCTGGGCTCCTCACGAATAAGGTAATCCGAAATGTAAAGTCTCCATTCTTTGTTGCTGTTATCTTCCACAGTTCTTTCAGTGTCTTTCACTATCTTCCACAATTCCTAAGGCCAGGGCTAAAATAGGAGAATATAAAGTTCCACTGGTTGCCTACTGTCCAATCACTGACACCAGACAAGGACGGACCCCCCCCCCCACACACACACACACACACACACACACACACACACACACGAGGTCAAGATAGAGAGGATGAGAATTAAAATGGCCTGCATAAACTGAACAAGACAGGGCCCATAGAAAGAATGAACACAGCTAACATCATCATCTTCATCCGCTTATCCATTATCAGGTCACAGGGGCAGCAGCTCTGGCTAGGGACCCCAAACTTTGCAGCTGAACATGCCTGGAAAACCTCCCTAGGGAGACGTCCTGGGGGCATCCTTACCAGATGCCTGAAACACCTCAACTGGCTCCTTACGATGCAAAGGAGCAGCGGCTTTACCTAGCCACCCTACTGAGAAAACTAATTTCAGCCGCATGTACCCGCAATCTAGTTATTACGGTCATGACCCAGCCTTCATGACCATAAGTGAGGGTAGGAACGAAAATTGACCAGTATACCGAGAGCTTTGCTTCCAGCTCAGCTCTCTTTTCGTCACAACAATGCGGTAAAGCGAATGCAATTCTGCCCCTGCTGCTCCGATTCTCCGGCCCATCTCCAGCTCCATTTTTCCCTTACTCTCAGAGATACTTGGGATAAAACCTCATTCCCTACCCGGAGGAGGCACTCCATCAGTTTCCTGCTGAGAACCATGGCCTCTGATTTAGAGGTGCTAATCCTAATCTCACCCGCTTCGCACTCAGCTGCGAACGAGTGCTGGAGGTCACAGACCAATGATGCCATCAGGACCACATCATCTGCAAGCAAAAGGCAGCAATGAGATCCCCAGCCCACCAAACTGTAACCCCTCCCCACCCCGACTACGCCTTGAGATCCTGTCCATAAACATTACAAACAGGATTGGTGACAAAGTGCAGCCCTGGCGGAGGCAAACCCCCACCTGGAACAAGTCTGGCTTACTACCAAGAACCCAAACACAGCTCTCACTTTGGACGTACAGGGATTGGATATCTCTAAGGGACCTCCTCACCCCCTACTCCTGCAGAACCTCCCAAAATATCTCCCGAGGGACCCGGTCATATGCCTTCTCCAGATCCACAAAGCACATGTAGACTGGGTGAGCATATTCCCAGGCCCCCTCCAGGATCCTTGCAAGACTAGAGTCAGTCGGTTGTTCTACAACCAGGACATAATCTTTATTGTTCCTCTTCAATCTGAGGTTTGACTATCTGCCGAACCCTCCTCTTTCCAACACCTTTGAGTAGACTTTCCCAGGGAGGCTGAGTAGTGTGATACCTCTGTAATTGGCACACACCCTCTGGTCCACCTTTTTGAACAGAGGAACCACCACCCCAATCTGCCACTCCTTATGCGCTGTCATCCAAGACATCCCCTTCACATCCAAAGCTTTCAACATTTCTGGGCGAATCTTGTCAATCCCTGAAGCTTTGCCACTGTAGAGCTGTTTAACTACCTCAGTGACTTCTGCCAAGGAGATTGACGATGATTCCCCATCAGCCTCCCGCTCTGCCTCTACTATAGAGGGCATGTTAGTGGGATATAAGAGTTCCTCAATGTGTCCCTTCCATTGCCCAATTACCTCCTCAGTTGAGGTCAACAGTGTCCCATCCTTATGGTACACAGCTAGGATGGTTCCCTGTTTCACCTCCTGAGGTGGCGGACGGTTTTCCAGAAACACCTTGGTGCCGACCGAAAGTAATTCTCCATGGCTTCCTCGAACTCCTCGCACACTCGCTGTTTTGCCTCTTTCACGGCAGAGGACGCAACCTTTTGGGTTCGCCGGTATTCTGCAATTGCCTCCGGAGTCCTCCGGGAAAACATATCCCTGATGGCCTCTTTCTTCAGTTGGATCGCTTCCCTGACCACCGGTGTCCACCAAGGTGTTCGAGGGTTACCGCCCCTTGAGGCACTTAAGACCGTTAGACCACAGCTCCCCGCAGCAGCTTCGGCAATGGAATCTTTTAACATTGACCACTCAGTTGCAATGCCCCCAACCAGCACAGGGATGTCAGAAAAGCTCAGCCGGAGGTGTGAGTTGAAGATCTTTTGTACAAGGGCCTCCTACAGACGTTCCCAGTTGACCCGCACTACCCATTTGGGCTTTCCTGGTCCGTCCAGAGTCTTTCCCCACCCCCAGACCCAACTCATCACCAGATGGTGATCAGTTGACAGCTCTGCCCCTCTCTTTACCCGAGTTTCCAAAACCTGCGGCCTCAGATCCGATGACATCGACCTCCGGCCTAGGGTGCTCTGGTATCACGTTCACTTATGAGCATCCTTATGTTCGAACATGGTGTTTGTTATATAAAATCCATGACTAAAACAGTATCTGATGCAATGTGTATGCATAATGGCCAGACAGCACCAACAGCTCAGAGTCATGAACCATCAACTTATGAAGTAAGTACATCGCTATTTATGAATAATGGTATCCTACAGCATTGTTTGTATATAGAAAAATGATGTAAAAAAATTCTCCTGTCAACATAGTATGGGGATGTTATTGGTTTTTTGGGAAGAAATTGGTCCCAACTGCAATACCGATCTCGTGCTTCCATCTACAGGTGTATTGCGGTATAACCAGAGGAATGTATTTTCTTTCTAATTAATTTTCTAATGGTTTATTTCTAGGTAGAGGAACTGACTTTTATTGGGGTGCCTATATTTATGACCTTCTGTTATTTATTGTATTTATTTATTTCAGCCTAAAACACTGTAATGACAATAAATGCATGGAAATATCAGAAAATAACAATCATACAAAACTTCATAAATATTAAAAAAATTAATTACCATACCCTATTGCAGAAATGTGTATTGTAATACACTACCTGTAAATGCATTTAATTATCTATTTTTATATCTAGCCTATATAAAAAACAGCTTGGCACACCCAAAAAATCTCCGCTAGGATGCCAACATGAGTGACAATCCCCAAAAAATCTCACATTTGGTTGTTTTTTACACAAATAAATCTAGGAAAATGCATTATGCAGTATTTGCAAAGCAACACTTTCAATTTGTTCTGGCTCCACCAACCATCTCCACGGGCACGTAACAACGAAACATCTTACAGTTCTGTTGCCACAGCAGAAAGTTGCTCTTAGTGTGTTACCTGGTGCTAGCATATGCCTCTACCAAACCTTCCACCCAGACCTCCATAGGCCAGTACATGCCAAAGGCCATTACTTCAACAAAGAAGATGATAGATGATGAAGAAAGTGTTAAAATGGTTGCCAGAGACTTCCAACCACATCATTGTTGAGGACAAGGGATTCAGAAACTACTGCCAAGTTCTACATCCAGCTTATGTTCTGCCAAGCACGACAACCCTATCTAACACAATAGTTCCTCATCTGTCAAACCTTGAAACATGTTTATAGTTTGGCCATTGATTAGAAAAAATGACACATTGGACTGGTAATAATAATATTACTTAGTTTTTTTTTTCATTTAACCATTATACATTATACAGTCCCTTCCAAAAGTATTGGAACAGCAAGGCCAATTTTTTTGTTTTTGATGGTCGCTGAAGACATTTGGGTTTAAGATTAAAAGTATGAGACATGAGTTCAGAATTTCAGCTTTCATGTCCTGGTATTTAAATCTAAAATGTGTTAAACAACTCAGGACATACCCCCTTTTGTTTGAACCCACCAATTTTTCAAGTGAACATGGAACATGTGACTGATATATGTTTCTTGTTGCCCAGATGTTGCCTTTTAGGTTGATTGTTCAAACTTTAAATAGCTCTGCATGACTAGTCTAAGTTTCTATCCGTGGTTTAAACCTAATAAGACTGCATTTCTTGTTAAAGAGGATAAACCTACATAAAGACCAGAGAGCGGTCTATGGGAAAAAAGCAAGCCATTGTCAAGCTGAGAAAAAAAGCTAAATCAACCACAGCCATTGGACAAACATTAGGCATAGCAAGCACAACAATTTGGAATGTCCTGAAAAAAAAACTTCAGGTGTACTGAGCAAAAGACGTCGAACAGGTCGGCCAAGGAAAACAACAGTAGTTGATGACAAAAATATCGTGAGAAACCCCCCCAAAAAATCAGCAAGTGACAACACCAACGACCTCCACAGTCCAAGATGAAAGGTATCAAAATCCACTGTTCAAAGAAGACTCCGAGAGCAGAAATATAGACGCCACACCACAAGATTCAGCGGCTCTACTACCACTCATCAGCAGTAATCGGAAGGCCAGATTGAAATTTGCAAAGAAGTACAGACATGAGACGCAAAAGTTCTGGAACACAATCTCATGGACTGATGAGACTAAGATTAATCTCTGCCAAAGTGATGGAAAGGCCAAAGTGTGGAGAAAATAACTGCTTATGATCCGAAGCATACAAGCTGATCTGTGAAGTATGGTGATAATGTCATGGCTTGGGCGTGCATGGCTGCTTCTGGAACAGGCTCATTAATATTTATTGATTATGTAACTGATGATTGTAGCAGTAGAATACGTTCAGAAGTGTACAGAAACATGTTGTCTGCCAATTTATGGAGAAATGCATTGAAACTAAATCGGGAGGACGTTTATCATGCAGCAGGACAATGACCCAAAAGCACACTGCCAACAAAACAAAAGGACTTCATCAGGGGAAAAGTCAATTTGGCCAAGTCAATCACCTGACCTTAACCCAATAGAGCATGCATTTCACCTCCTTAACACTGAAGGGAAAAACATCCCGAAACAAACTGTCATGTCCTGGCTATGCCCCTAGCCATCTTTGCGCTGGCTGGGGTCATAGTCAGGACATGGCCAAAAGAGATGGCTCTAGCCACCTCTATGTGCTTTGGTTTCCCCAATTGGAGGCAGGTGTTCGTTATTGCCTCCAATTGGGGAACCTATTTATGTTGAGTGTTTTACCACAGTGGTGTGGTTTATTTTGGT
>JACXGJ010017768.1:0-10843 GCA_016801105.1 Esox niger
GTGTCAAACCGGTTCCATGGAGGGCCGAGTGTCTGCGGGTTTTCGCTCTCACCTTCTACTTGATTGATTAATTAGGTAACTCATTGGTTAGTTTCTACCCTCACCTGGTTGTTAAGGTGTGAACTGGGAACACATTTAAAGGAAAAACCAAAAACCTGCAGACACTTGGCCCTCCGTGGAACCGGTTTGACACCTGTGCTTTAAAAGGTCCTCCTGACATTAGTGCTGACGGCTTCAGTTTACGAATATGCCCAGTAAGAAAACTGTTGTAATGACGGACTGTAATGCAGCATCTCCTTCACAAAAATGGAAATCCAATGATATTGTTCAATTATTTACACAGTTAATACTGTTGACCCTGGTTGTATGTGAGCTGAGACAGACAGCCAATTGCTGTTACTAAAAACAGGGCACAGTCAAAATATTCGATATAAACTTTACGATCACATTGTGTAATTGTAGCATGAGTTGATACACCGTATCAGTCAATAGTTTGGATACTCATTTAAGGGTAATTCTATAGTTGTACTATTTTCTGCAATGTAGAACAACAGTGGAGATATATAAACTATGAAATTACATGTTATGTAACAAACAAAGTGTTAATCGTATTGTCTGGGATGGTCGTTAACATAGTTTCTTTATTTTGGGTGATTTCTGAATGTAATCTCTCCATCCTGATTTTTATTTCACCACCTTTCCAGACGACATCATGCAGATTCCCTCCATGGTCCTTCAAAGGGTTCAGATGGAGATGCAGGCCATCAGGGTTTCGATCTTCAATCTGCTGGAGCCTGAACTGAAAAGCAAACAGGGTACGAGCCTGGCTGGGGTCGGGGGTCACAGTGTGAGTCTGGCTGGGGTCGGGGGTCATGAGCTGCCCAATTACTTTTTTTTTAATTGGCCATTTTACCAAATGGGATTGGCTCTAAAGGAAAGGTTTCTTGTTTTAAGCCAACAAACTCCAGGTGTTAATGTTGATTTCAGTTTTGCTTGACCTGACCCTTGGAGTACTGTCCTCTCACAGGTCGGAAGGAGACGCCGGTGTTCGCCCTGCGCTTGCTCCTCCGGGCAGACTCCTGGGCGGAGCCTCTCTTCCGCCACATGTTTGAATGGAAGTTTGACTGCGTATCAGCAACCTGTTGTTACGCCACCAACACCAAGTAAAGAACGTTTACCTTCTTCAGACAGTTTTCTACCAATGACTCACATGTGACGGTTACATACGTCCACGTTTACTTTACTGATGTGAGGCCACAGAGTTGTGGTTAACCAACGTTGTAAAAATTCACAGAGGAAACACTCTAAGGATTATTCTCAATTACATTTATACATTATAAATATCTAATCTTACCAACATTAACAAGCAGTATTATCACTCTTCAGAACACTGGACCCAGCAGAGGTATATCAGGTCAGGCATTGAGGCAGTTGTTGGGCAACATTTAAGAAGTCAGAAAGCATCATACTAAGAACTAAAAAGCATGTAAACTTAATTATGAGTGCCAGTTAAATCCGGTTGCTAATGGATTACCAACATGGTTCACCGCGAGCACCGTCTGTTAGTGTTTAACTGGGCTTGTAAATGGCAAGAACCGGTGCTCGCTGAATGGTGGCTTTGAAGGAAATTACAGAGAATCATTTGCATGAAACCCAGCAGAAGTGAAAACTGATCTAACAGGAGCTTTTGTTTGTATGTAGTTAACATGGATCCAAAACAATGGCAGATCATTTGTGTAATTTGAATGTAGGTGCAGAACAAACCTGACGGGACCTGCTGTGTGACTTTTACAGGTGTAGGAAGACCCTGACCAGATTCTGCAAGGTAGTTCATGACTGGCACCCTCTCAACGCCACCTACCTAACACGGTGCAGCAAGTGTAACAAGAGTAAGCAGAACAGGACGTTGGTGTTGGAGAGGTGAGGTTGCAACCTTTGACCTTTAACGCTTGTGCTGGATATCGATTGAGGATGGCATACATTCAGGGTTGTTAGTAGCCTTTTGCCACTCTGCTTCAGAGTAATGCACTTAGTTTAGTTTGGACATCTTTAGGATTTGGCGCCGTCCTTGGCAACCCTCCAAGTAGTCTGTTCAGATCAGACTCATGCAGCTTCCTAAGACTCTTCACAGCTTTGCAGGGATTTACCTTCACCTGTCCATTTGAACAATGCAAGCTCATTTAAAATCGGTCCTCCATTGACACAGTAAAGGCTACAAACTTAAAAATGACGACAACTGGTGATCGAGCATCATAAATCGGGCAGTGTCTGCCAACAAATAACTAAAAACCTTAATATAAATCCTGAGGGCTGAATGCGTGGTATATTGGACTACATACCACCGGTTTGAACTTTTTATATACTCATAGTTGCTTTGATAATCAATTTATATTAGCAGTAAGGCATCTCATGGGTTTCTGATGTATTGCCAATGTACCATGATTAAGAACAGCCCTTACAGATCGTTGGTTGCTTTTCTGCTCTTCCTAACTGAAGCTGACACATACATGTTGTTTTCCCTTTCAGTGTGGCCCCTGTGCTGGTGCTGCATTTTGCGGAAGGTCTCCCAAAAAATGATGTCAGTATCTACTCCTTCACCTTTCAGCAGCAGAAATACTCTGTCAGCACGGTCATACAGTACAACAAGAAACGCCATCACTTTGTCACCTGGATACGCACAACTGACGGTCTGCAGAAATGTTACTTAATCAACTAATGATAATAACGTTAAATTTTATTATTTTAAACTTGTAAAGCCTCTGATAATTTAATCAGATAAAAAATCCTATTCAGTAGGTATTGACATTCTGTGACACCAGAAATAAGTGAATCATCTGTTCAGCAACTCAGTACTTTTAGGAACAATGTAACAGCTTGTTATTGTTAACGCTTCCTTCCCTTGTCCACCCTCCATCTTTCCTCGCAGGATCATGGCTGGAGTTTGACGATCTGAAGCATCCGAGCTGTGTCTCCCACGCTCAACTGGTGGTACCACCGAGAGAGATCCATGTGGTCTTCTGGGAGTTGGATACAGACAGGCTGGACCAGGTTCCACAGACAACCAGCTCTCCCCCTTTTGAAAACCTAATAAGTCCTTCTTTGGCAAAGAATGAACTTAAAGTCTCTGATGCAGACACAGACATGGACACCACCGTAAATGGTGGTAACGGTATGGACATAACGTTAATGCCTAACAACGATTTGGCCACTGCACCTACACCTGTTCATTCCCAGACTCCCAACCCCTCACTCAATTCCCTTCACGATAATACAGCTGTTGCAGAGGTACCCACAGTCT
This sequence comes from Esox niger, assembly GCA_016801105.1. NCBI lineage: Eukaryota > Metazoa > Chordata > Actinopteri > Esociformes > Esocidae > Esox > Esox niger. Next base: position 3,299 of record JACXGJ010017768.1, read on the forward strand.
CCGACAACAGCGATGATGACATGAACACCAAGGTGACCACTGGTGACATTTATGACACGTCCATTGGTTCCACCACGTTTCTTAACACATTAGAAGGCCTCTCACAAAATGACACAGTTACCCTGACACTTGTTGAGATCCAAGTTGACTCAAGTGGGAAGCCGCTGGATGACGACAACGGCGTTCCAGCTGCAGAAAGAAATGGACACCTCGGTACTCTCCATTCTGTTTCTGATCCTGAAACTCCGGTGCCCTCATCTGCACCTGAAGTAACCATTACTACTCATGAAATACCTCAAGCTGGCTCGGAAATTACCTGTGAAACGTCTTCACCGGCCCGTAAAGTAATGCCTATGTCTGACAAGGTTCCTGAAACAGACAATGAAGACGTTGTCAACGAAATACCATCGTCCCCCGATACAGCCAGTGAGTTCCTCCCTGACAGCAGCAGCTCTTCTGAGTCCGACTCAGGACAACCCAGTCTGCCCAGGCGCAGGAAGAGCACAAAAGCCGTCAGTAGACCCAGGGTAACCTCCAGAGCTTCCGTTGTGTCAGAAGCTAAGATGGCCGCGTCAAAAACATCACTCGCTGCGGTTACACCGGTGGCTCAGTCTGGTGACGGCGCTAGCATAATCCTCCCCTCGGTTGTATCTACGATGTCGCCAGCATGTGTGGAACCCGACGGCATGGCACTGGCAACCTGCAGAACCACCTCTCCGCAGAACAAACCCATCCTTCCTCCTCCTTTGGATCCCAACGCTCGATGGTCTTACCTGCTCACTCGCCACACCAGCCAAGCGCCGCTAACCTCCCCGCCCCCCGGAACCCAGGGATCACCAGCTCCCTTTGACCAGGTTGACCGTTTAAAACCTAACCAGTTCCAGCAGCTCTCACAGAGCAGACAACCTGCCCTCAACGCACTCGCCAATCTGGCAAAGCCTCTGCCGCGCCCTAAACCCAAACTCTGTAAGGAGGATAACGAGGCCCTGCCACTTAAGGCCGCCGAGATGTATGGAGGGTTCCAGGTCAAAAGCAGGAACGTGAACGCCAACACAAACCTGAACAACATCTCTTCCAAGACTTTTCCTCCCAGCCAGCTGACAACAGACCATCGCAGTGATGTCTGGAAGACTCCAAGTCAACAGTGTGCTGCTGCCCAGCGAACACTTCTGGTCAACAATACCAACACTGCAGCAGTGACCTCACTGCATCCCTCTCCGGGATTCACAGTTCTCCCTAATGTCCCATCCTCCAGGAAACACACCCCGGGCGGCCAGGCTTTGAAGCCGGCAGGTCTCACTGAGACGGACGCCCTCAGGTACAAGCTGCTGAAGAAGCTGAAGGCCAAGAAGAAGAAACTGGAGAAACTGAATCAGGTGTTGGGGTGCCAGGAAGGTGGATCAGGGTCCATGACCCCTAGACCCGACAGTACTGACCTTTGCTCCCCTGTCACTGTTAGCTCTAGTACCTCTGTCTATGACAGCCCTGCCTACAACGAGTTCTTCGCTGACCTTCTGTCACCCGCACCGACTGTCCATAACCTGTCTCCAGACAGCACAGGCTTCCTTGATATGTTAGCAATCAATGGGCAAGATGGGGTCTCTGCTTGTTTACAGAATTCAGTTGGAGCTTCACATGTGGTGAACTCTCTGACTTTACAACCAGCCAGTCACACTGGAGGAGTGCCACAGCTTGGTATGGATGGGCCAGTCGTGACTTCTGGTGAGACCTTCCTGGATGAGTTAATGTCCGGATCCGCAAGTCAGCAGACAGAGATGGACAATGAAGCACTCAGTGCTCTTGACCTGTTCTTTTAGCCCAGACACAAACTGACCAACTCCTGCACAATACTTTGCTGGGACGTAGCCACTTTATCTCAGATAAGCGGCTAATTGATGTGTCTGCACATTGCACACCATTTCCTTTATGGCGCTTTCCTCTTGATCATGGCCTGTGGTAAAATGTCGTGTAGTAGAGATTGTGATAAAAATTGTAATCTCTAACTTAACGAGTAGTTCACTATATTGGGCTTAATGTTCCTTTTCAAATGCAGACAGCTGTTAGGAGAAACGTTGTGCTACGGCTCCTGTTAGTTAGGAGAATGTGTTGTTGGTTATATTTGGTTTGTTCCAGGAGGCACATGTTCTACAAAACACAACCAAGCAGCTAGCTGACTCTGGCAGGCATTGATTTAAAAAAAATTAAAATAAATCACAAATAATGTTGAATGTGTTATTGTTAATATTTCATACAGGTTTGACCCCAATGGCACTATATAAACTTGAAATCTACTTTTGATCAGACCCTATAGGGTGTTATGGACAGTTTACATTCAGAAAACAGACCAAGGACACCTTTTAGAACACGTTGTGTTTTGTTGCTTTGTGTTCTGTCTCACTTATTTGAAGATTTAATATCTGTGATAATAATCTGATACAGAATAGCAGGATTTTATGTTGTAGGTTTTTTCTATACTCATTGGCTGAAAGTATTTTGTAATTAAATGTCTAGCGAGTTGTAAAATGTTGTACAGAGTCAGATACAGTTTTTGTAAATCAAATAAAGGTTAATGGTATGTTAACATGAATTCAAATTTTTTTTTAGTTCTCAGAATGTGAAATGTTTCTTTTCGTGAGTCACGTATAACAGACCTCCCGATGGGGACACAAGATATCAGGACTTCTACACACAATTTTCAATATGGTTATCCGTTTATGTACTGTGACACCCCAGTAGCAAATTAATCTTGAGTGGAAATAATGACCCAGGCAAGCTGGTACTGAGGCAGTGACAAACCGAACTATATACAACAAAATAAAACGTTTTTATTTTAGTTCGATTAATGGCTGCTTTAGCCTTGTAGCCGTGGAGTAATTACAAAGGCGTGATAAAATGTAACTCCTGGAAGAACGTGGGTTATTAACATACAGCACCCAATGAGAAATATACAGATTGATGACACAATATACAACGTCTCTTTGCCACCAATTGGAGCATATGCGTAAAACCATGTTAGTTTACACGAATTCGGCCTTTTTTATGTAAATGAACGTTTGAATAGTATTTCATGTAGTCAGGTTTTGTTCAGTGTAATCACATTCACAGGAATGGGTAACAATTACAGTTAGGCGTATGTATCTTAATTATCTTGTTTCTTTCGCATAATTGTCGTAACATACGTAATCGTTGGCTGTGATTTACGTTAATCGAAACAACGTTGTGAGAAGACCTGACAAAACATCAGTTCCCATACCGGGAGTCGAACCCGGGCCGCCTGGGTGAAAACCAGGAATCCTAACCGCTAGACCATATGGGATGTTGGGCGATAGACGTTCAAACATAATTTTCAATATACAGAGTAAGTTACATAGAAAGGGGAGGGTGTTTGTTCTAAACACGTAACAACCAGTCAAAATAAAGTGTGACAATCATTTGCATGAGGGGGATTGTGAAACAGTGCGAGAGAGGAGATCGGGTGAGTGGATTATAACTCCGGTACATTCCTCTTCCCTTATATTGAATCACCTGCCTTCCCTGTGTTCTCTTCTATATCTATCCGTTCCGAGTCGTCATGGTGACTGTAGTGGTAGTGGAGAACATCTTCCTCTTGGTCATCGTCACCCTCTTCAGCGTCCTGCAGAATGGTAAGAAAATTGAATAAAATTGAATTAATATATTTCTTTATAATACAACATTGGCGAAGTTACTTGCATTTTAATGACTGAAGGATATGAGTTGAGCAATATCTTTTTTATATTGTACAATGTGTATAATAATTACATCTATTTTTTATTATTTGAATTGAATATAGTCTATTATACCTTACTCTTAATAAAAACGTGGCTATACTTTATTTAAATTTTTTGTGTGCGTATCTCAGAAGATGTACATTTATCATTTGCCTTCATACCATTTTTGTAATTTACAGCTTTCTTCGCAGCAAAGGTTGAGAAGGAGGGAAAAGTGCAAAACACCAAAACATCTGCTTTTAAACGAGTGTCCTGCGCCAAGTAAGTTACAGTCTCTCACAATCAAACACACAATAACGGACAGAAACACACACAAGATACAGAAAACCACACCAGATAGACACACGCACACACTGCTCATTTTACAGTAGCAGTCTTCACCTGCATAAATGCTTACCTGGTTTGAATTCTAAAGGCATATTGCTTAATAGCTGTGGTATATGAGATGGTATACCATGGGTATGACATCACTTTTTACGTGATGTCACTTTTTTGTATCTTTATGTATAGCAACCTATCCAACTGTCCAGTGATTCCACTATGCTTAATATTTCATTGAAATAAATGGCCATATCCCTGTTTACTGTGCAGGGACACAACCTATTAGTCAAGCCATTTCCCAAACATGGCAAGTGTGTGTGTGTGTATGTGTGTGTGTGAGTGTGGGTGTGTCTGTGTGTGTTCGTGTTCGTGTTCCTTTACATGTTGAAGTGGCTGCATGGGTGTGGGAGGCTTTGCGTATCGTACAGATCAGTGCCAACTGAGTGGTCAACTTTACATGTGATTTCCATCTCTCCAGCCGGACATTAGCAGACATTAGCTACAGGGTGTTTCCTCTTACACACTCTATTAATAGTGCACATGTTACCATGGCACCCAGCGCGGGTTGAAACTAGTCAAACGATGTATGGGCATTAGGGTTCCGGTACCAACGGACCCCTAAAAGCCTGTTGGGTGAATTTCTTGGAGCTTTCTGTGTGATTCTAGCAAAGGGCCGCACAGAGGTTAGTTTACTAAGTTTCGACTTGGACTAAAGGCACATATAATGGGAAAGCAACTTTGTAGGTGATTTTTATGAATGAACTGACTTCTAATCCAAACAGCGTATAGGGGGGCATCTCAACAGATTAACATGGCTTCTTGTACTTCTCTATTATGAACAATAAGAGGGAAGGAAACCTGGGCCACATAATAAAGGAACAGAGGGTCAGCTCATCACGGTTGCTTCAGACATCATCTTTGTTGCGGTGATGTTCTGTCTGATGTAAAAAGGAAGTAAGAGACCTCTGTCCTTTCCTAGGACAGATTCATGCGCAATGGACAGGAAAGCCACATGTTCAAACTGTTGAAAGTGTTTTAAATTTGGTCCGTGTGGGTCTTGACTCTTGACAGGAGGCATGGAGGTGAATATACTAAGGCAAAGGACATGATATGAAACCATTAAGAAGCCATTGACTGAGGAGGCATATTAACCCATGGAGTGTCAGGCCGGTCCTGTTAAATGGGTCCTAATGAGCCCTGCATGAAATTAGTACAGTGAAAAAGGATGTAAAGTGCAGTTTGTCATGTGGCTGTGGTGCAATGTTTCACACAGGAAGTGTTCTGTTTTAACCTAACCTCTCTTCCTCTCTGGAAGGTTACAATCACTCCTTTTATATATATATATAGCATGCATTTAGTAAGTTATGCGTTTAGTAAGTTATGCATTTAGCAAGTTATGAAGTTTGTAAGTTATGCATTCAGTAAGTTATGCAGTTTGTAAGTTATGCATTTTGTAAGTTATCCATTTTGTAAGCTATCTTTGGAATAAGCGACCACTTAAAAAAAAGGGCTATATGAAGAAACATTTGAACGTTCTCTTGCATTCTGTTCCTTGATATGGACTTGAGCTCTGTGTTGGTAGAAATGTTTGTTGCTCAACATGAAGTGTTGTAGCAAACAGGTGAACACGTTTGTTTTCAGTATTGTGCTTATTGACATTTTACAATTTTTTCAAAACGTAGGGGAGCTTTTTATTGTTGGTGTTGTATGACAAGTTGAGAACCTACAAACTTGTGATTGCTTATTAGGCATATAAAGTGTAGTCAAATTTTAAAACAAGTGACACTGGCCAACTATTATCAACTGTTGTCGTGAGTTAACTTTTACATGCGATATTTGGTGTGAGGTCTTTATAGATTTTTCTTTACAGCTTTAACTTTACTGAAACAGATGTTTCTCTACAACAGAGGTTTCTCTACTGATTCAGATTTATCAGTCAATCAATAAAAAAATGTATAAAGCCCTTTTTCATCAGCAGTTGTCACTAAGTGCTTTTACAAAACACCTGGCCTCAAACCCTAAAGAGCAAACAACAGTAGTGTTGAACTTCAGTGGCTAGGAAAAACTCCCTTAGAAAGCCGAAATGGGGGTCAGCAGAGTGGCAGCTGAACTCGTCAGGATTCGTCTTGATCTGCAACACAACCAGGAGGACTTTGGACAGGGACCGCAACGAGTCAAGCCTAGTACTCCACAGGTGTGGGCCAAGACTCTACCCTTCTACTAAAATTGTCGTTTAAAAGGACAATATTGACCCTACTCCCCCAGCACAATAATATAGCAGCGTAAGACCTTGGGTCTCAGACAGGGAAAAGTTATTATTGAACAGTTATTCCTCCACAATAGATATTTCTCTACAGCTTTAACTTTTAACGCTACTGATTCAAATGAATCTGACCAAACCAAGCAGATATCAGATCATCGGTCGTAGTATATTCTACTTGAATGGCATCCCCGGCAATTTCACCCAAGCTCTTCAATATGCAGGGAAATTCAAATGACATGTTCAAAGTCTAGAGTTTTGTAGCCTACTTATACACCAAAACACATCTCAGTTCACCCAGAACCTAAGATTCCTGATTAAAGTCTGGCTTCATGTTAGGGACATTTAAACCTGGAACTGATGGGTTAATTTCTCTGTCCCCTCACAGCCGTAACTGCATGGACTCCTACCCTACCTTCCTGGCTGTCATGTGGTGTGCCGGACTGTGTCTCAACCAAGGTACGCGCACACACAAATGTGCAAACACAGCTTGGTTTGTTTAGTTTGATTCCCTAACACACTACCGGTTTGTTTAGATTGATTCCCCAACCCATAACTGGTTTGTTTAGATTGATTCCCTAACCCACAACTGGTTTGTTTAGTTTAATTCCCTAATCCACTACTGGTTTGTTTAGTTTGATTCCTTAACCCACCACTGGTATGTTTAGTTTGATTCCCTTACCACTCGTGGTTTGTTTTGTGTGTTTCCCTAACCACTACTGGTTGTTTAGTGTGATTCCCCTACCACTACTGGTTTGATTAGTATGATTCCCTAACCACTACTGGTTTGATTAGTGTGATTCCCTAAACACTACTGGTTTGATTAGTATGATTCCCTAACCACTGCTGGTTTGATTAGTATGATTCCCTAACCACTACTGATTTGATTAGTATGATTCTCTATCAACTACTGGTTTGATTAGTATGATTCCCTAACCACTACTGGTTTGATTAGTATGATTCTCTATCCACTACTGGTTTGATTAGTATGATTCCCTAACCACTACTGGTTTGATTAGTGTGATTCCCTAACCACTACTGGTTTGATTAGTGTGATTCCCTAAACACTACTGGTTTGATTAGTATGATTCCCTAACCACTACTGGTTTGATTAGTATGATTCCCTAACCACTACTGATTTGATTAGTATGATTCTCTATCAACTACTGGTTTGATTAGTATGATTCCCTAACCACTACTGGTTTGATTAGTATG
>JACXGJ010017769.1:0-10841 GCA_016801105.1 Esox niger
GGGGGGGGTGGGCTTGGGCTTGTTTTTGAGGAGGAGCCTGGTGATGTTAGGGCTGGTTTTTGTGGTGGTGGGTGGAGGAGGAGCCTAGGGATGTTAGGTCTGGTCACTCAGGTGGTGGGCAGTGACTGTGATTGTGTCTTTCAGGAACATTCTGGCCGTGTCTTCCGACTCCAGTTTGATGAGTTTCAGATCATCAGCAGTTCTCATGACGACACCATCCTCATCTGGGATTTCCTCAACGTGTCAACCAATGGGCAGACAGAGGGCCGGTCACCCTCTCGCACGTACACTTACATCTCCAGATAGCAGGTACACACTTCCTAATTATAGTGAACACACATCTGTCATGGAAGTTACTTACAACCAATGTTTACTGGAACCCAATCAAAATAGGGTTAAGAAATTTAAGTTGCATATTTAATAAATGTGTGTGTTTGTGTATTTTTGATTAATCAATCATGTCTAAATTGCATGCCTGGGGAAATTCAATCGAATTGTAAGTCTGTATTAACATTTAACATGACCTACATCTTAGTAAAACTGTTTTGTTTTGAGGTTGCATTGAAATGATAAACAGACTGTGGTATGTTGTCATGAACAACAGGAACACACCTGATAAGTCTACTAGTGTATAAGTCTGATACGTCTGAATGTGTCTGTCTCTGTAGGGCAAGCCCGGTGGAAGGTGGGTGTATGTGTGTCCGGGGACAGTCCTGATGGCCGTGTCAGTGTGTCAAGAACAGACATATCCTTCCCACTCCTCCATTATCCTCTCTGCATCATCTCAGTCCTCCTCCCGGTCACCTTGTGGAGGGCTCATTCCTCCCTCAAACAGACTATCCCCCTCCCCCCTGAAACCCACACGAACACACTCACATGGAGCGGAGTCTGTTGGGTCACGCCTAACCACCCCCTACTCTGCACACCCAAGACAGAGGAACAGCCACAGACATGAAGGAATCTGAACTGACTGACTGGCTGGAGTGACTGAAGAGGAAGAGGGCTGGAGACGGCCCGAGACCGATGTTCTGGGAGGATTTAAAGAGGTGGGCCAGGGCTCCGCTCTTCTCAACCAGACTGAGATAGATGCCTGATGCCTGTCTCTTCAGGCCCCAAGGACTCTGTCAATCTTGTTCTTTTCTCATATTTTGTTTGGTGGAAGAAAAAGGAAGGGGAAAAAAGACTATTTGGATGAAAGCAAGCCAGCGTGTTTGTTTCTTCCCTTAAGACTGTACTGCATGGATGAATGATGGGACAACGTTGTGTGCTAGTGACCTATTTCTGTTTTTCTAAATAGTTATTTTATTTTTTATTTTTACCTTTTAATTAATTTAGCTCTTTGTTACATTGTACTAATAGTTGTAATTTCTCTCCTCCCCCCAGACCCTAGTTCTGTACCTTGCGCCCCTTTTTCACCTCACCTCACCTGTCTTGTTCTTCCCCCTATTGCCGTTTGCCTGTCTAGGTTCTGAATGACCCCTTACTGAGCTCAAATTAGTTGTAAACAGAAATGTCTTGTCTAAAATTGTGTTGTATATTGAAATGATTTTTTAAAGGAGAAAAAAAACATAATTAATAAGAATAAAGTACTTGACTGTGAAGGAGTGTATAACATTGTATGAGCTGTGTTTGTGCAATATCGTGTATGGACAGACCAACCCACTACTTTGCTGAAGCTGACCTCACATTGGTTCTCTAAGACTCCTGAGAGAGGCCCTGGTTTCACAATGACCGACGCAAGAAGTCTTAACATTTTCTAGTTTAATAAGTGTGGCTCTGTAAACTTGCAGAACGTGCGTGCGTGCGTGTGTGTGTCGAGGGGAGGATCAAAGCCAGTCTGCAGACAGGACATGCTGGAGCCCAGAAAGGGTGATCAGGAATGTAGTACTGTACTGGAACCCACATTCCTACACACAGCCAGTCTGTTTTTTTTTTCCCCCTCACACATTCTCAAGGAAATGGTCCATGGTGTTGTGTGGTAGAAGGCTATACCTCTGGCCCCGCCCTAGCCAGTAATACAGGCCTACATGTGTCGGGCTGTAGGAAATGATGTGATTATGTGTGTGGCTGTTAATGAGACAACTACATCTGAAAGGGATGCGCTGCTCTCAAGCAGATTCCATAATGCTTTTACAGTGGGGAAAACAAGAATTTGATACACTGCTGATTTTGCAGGTTTTCATACTTACAAAGCATGTAGAGGTCTGTAATTTTTATCATTGGTACACTTCAACTATGAGAGACAGAATCTAAAACAGACGTCCAGAAAATCACATTGTATAACATGAATAATTCATTAGCATTTTATTGCATGACATAAGTATTTAATACATCAGAAAAGCAGAACTTAATAATTGGTACAGAAACATTTTGTTTGCAATTAAAGATCATGTTTCCTGTTGTTCTTGACCAGGTTTGCATACACTGCAGCAGGGATTTTGGCCCACTCCTCTGTACAGACCACCTCCAAATCCTTCAGGTTTCGGGGCTGTCGCTGGGCATTACGGACTTTCAGCTCTCTCCAAAGATTTTTCGGTTAGGTTCAGGTCTGGAGACTGGCTAGGCCACTCCAGGACCTTGAGATGCTTCTTATGGAGCCGATCCTTAGCTGCCCTGGCTGTGTGTTTCGGGTCGTTGTCATGCTGGAAGACCCAGCCACGACCCATCTTCAATGCTCTTACTGAGGGAAGGAGGTTGTTGGCCAAGATCTCGCGATACATGGCTCCATCCATCCTCCACTCAATACGGTGCAGTTGTCCTGTCCCCTTTGCAGAAAAGCATCACAAAGAATGATGTTTCCACATACATGCTTCACGGTTGGGATGGTGTTCTTGGGGTTGTGCTCATTCTTCCTCCAAACACGGCGAGTGGAGTTGAGACCAAAAAGCTCTATTTTTGTCTCATCAGACCACATGACCTTCTCCCATTTCTCCTCTGGATCATCCAGATGGTCATTGGCAAACTTCAGACGGTCCTGGACATGCACTGGCTTGAGCAGGGGGACCTTGTGTGCGCTGCAGGATTTTAATCCATGACGGCGTCTTTTAGACTGGTCCCAGCTCTCTTCAGGTCATTGACCATGTCCTGCCGTGTTGTTCTGGGCTGATCCCTCACCTTACTCATGATCATTGATGCCCCACGAGGTGAGATCTTGCATGGAGCCCCAGACCGAGGGAGATTGACCGCCATCTTGAACTTCTTCCATTTTTGAATAATTGCGACAACAGTTGTTGCCCTACTCACCAAGCTGCTTGCCTATTGTCCTGTAGCTCATCCCAGCCTTGTGCAAGTCTTGGCCATTGTGGAGAGGTTGGAGTATGTTTAAGTGTGTGGACAGGTGTCTTTTATACAGGTAACAAGTTCAAACAGTTGCAGTTAATACAGGTTATGAGTGGAGAACAGGAGGGCTTCTTAAAGAAAAACTAACAGGTCTGTGTGAGCCAAAATTCTAACTGGTTGGTAGGTGATCAAATACTTATGTCATCCAAAGAATGCAAATTAATTATAAAAAATCATACAATGGGATTTTCTGGTTATTTGTTTGCTATTCCGTCTTTCACAGTAGAAGTAAACCAATGGTAAAAATTACAGATCCCTACATGCTTTGTAAGTAGGAAAAACTGCTGATTTTATGAAATACTTGTTCTCCCCAAAGTATGTCCGAGTTGAGTTCCCCAGTCCATTTGTGTTTTGCATTAACCGGATCAGCATTCATTCCATTTATTCTTCAGTTGTTTGTAATCCACTAGACATGGTCACCACGATGGGCTCAGTTGGTTTTCCAAAGGAAAACTTAGTGGCTCATATCCTATAGTGTGGCTCATGTACTGTACATGTCTGTGTGACGCTCCCATTTTATTTACCACCAATTGGAAGAGCTATGATTCAGAGCATGTTGCCTGCAATGTTAAGGTTTGAAGTTGTTTCCTGTATTGTCTGTAATCATGTAGGTTAAAAAACATAGACATTATCAATATGCTAGTCAATCATACATGGCAAACTACCTGCATATAGCCATAAATATTTAGATTTCAGCGACGGCAATACCAATGGTCCAAAACATTGATTAAACCATCAAGGTAAATAAATAAATGTAATTTACAATAACAAAGGTAAGGAAGTCCATGATATTATTTCTCAATCTGACAAACTGAAGTTTGTGTACTAACTGTTGTAGCAGCGTTCTGTGGGTCAAGAGACCGGAACAGTAGCTTGTGTGTCAGACATGAAGACCCGAAACGTAGAGAATCACTGTGTCTTGTCCTTTGGACATGGTTGGGTACATTCTAGTCCAGTCCTCTTTGGTTGCTTGAGTGTTTGGTACTGAACAGTCGTCTTTGGGATGCTAAATATTTGGTACTGAACGATATGGTTCAGTTGTCTTTGGCCGGCCCAGTGTATTGCTTATGCTAGCAAACATTTAGTTTTGCTGTAGTCTGCAGCCTAAGTAAGAGTGTTGACCCTGTCAATTACTTCAACAAGTACTGAAACAGTCTTTGAGACAACACCGTGTCCCTGAATTGGGGAGGATATGGACAAGGACATGTTCCATGGTCAGTAATAGCGGCAAACACATCACAGGATAACTGATCGTATATTTATGTTGTTCAGCTTTGAGTCTTTAAGGTTCATGATGTAGTATGGTAGGATCACACTGTAAGCTCTTCACCTGGGTTCATCCCAGCCAACGCCTTTCATTGTTTTTCCTGGCCTGGGTGGACCCATTGTCATCTGGTTCCATGGTGTGTTCTACTATGTAGGGGCTATGATGTCTGTTGGTGGTGTCCCTCTGACCCTTCTGTTCCTCTGGTTGACCGTGGTGAAATGGAAGGGCTGCACATCCAGGTGTTTCCCCGGAGGTGGGCGCTTCATGAAGTGAACGTCCTGCTGGTTGAGCTGTGTCTGTGGGCCTCTCCTGGGTCGGCCCCTCTTGGTAAAGCCCACGTACCAGCCCGAATAGTGTGCCGACATCAGAGCTGTGTAGTGGTTCTCCAGAACCATCTCAACGAAGACACAGTCAGCACTGCGATGACTAGCCTTCTGGAATAACCACACACCAATACATACGATGAAGTCAGTAAAAAAATGTAATCTAGGTGCTTTAAATATATACAGTAATGGGAAGTGTAACACGTCAGAATAATAAGTTGTTGGCTCACCTTTCCCACAAGCTTGCCTCGTCGGTTCATGCACAGGTAGAAGTTGGTCTCTTTACCACGGATTCTCACCTGACTTCCAAAGGTATCAGCCTCCACAACAAGCTGGGCTTGTAAAGAGACAGAGATACAACAACACACATTCTAAAAAGGGGCTTAGCGAATGAGCACATGGGGGATGGGGGATTTTTTTAAATGCAATTAAAACATTGATGTAGCCAAACAACAATGCAGAGGTCAAACCAGATCAATAACATTACTTTACTATCTCCAACAAAACAACAAAGCAGGGCCAATGGAAAATCAATGACCTTATTGTTAGCCTAACAAACGGCTGCTCCGTCTCATTCCTCTGTCTCTGTGTCGGTATCTGTTTGATACACTCATCAGCAGGTAGTACATATCAGGGTGTTTTTGTCCTTATTTTCTATATGATATTTTCTGTATGATTCTGAAGGTGTGTTCTTTAGGTAGGATAGCATACAGACAAATTGAGCTTGGCTCTCTGTGATCGTGATTTGTGTTGTTCCGGCTATTCATATATACGTTTAAATGTGTGTTTTAGGAGGTACTATAGCTTACCATATTTATCCCCATCATCTCCCCTAGCACTGATCCTCCTCCCCACCACCTGAAGGTGCTTGCCACTTGTTCTGCTGTACAGCTGATAAACCCTGTGGTGTCGATGGCTCGTGGCATCACGAACCCGTGTCTGATTCTCCACATATACACTGAAATTAACATTGTCCACAGCTAAGACCTGTTCCGGAACCAAACAAACAGGCATGTGGTTAGAATGACAGATTTAATTCAGTGTGGCATTAGATAGTGGCGCTATGCTTATGTTTACCTGCAGGGGGCTGCAGACCCCTAGTAAAGCCTGGACAGATCTGAGAGGAGAGAATGGATGTGTTAATGACCTGAAATGAAGAGGTGGGACATTTTTCAGAAGCAATCCCTACCATTTTACTGCCTATGTTTTCTTTCACCCCCAATTTTTATCCAGCTGCAAAACCAAAACCCAGGGGCCATGCTGTTTCCCTAGAGAAAGAGCTACTACTTATTATCCATTCAGCCATCTATCTATGCACATCTATATACATACATACATAGAGTGGGGAGAACAAGTATTTGATATACTGCTGATTTTACAGTTTTTCCTACTTACAAAGCATGTAGAGATCTGTTATTTTTACCATAGGTACACTTCAACTGTGAGAGACGGAATCTAAAAAAAAATCCAGAAAATCACATTAAATGATTTTCAAAAAATGTATTAGCATTTTATTGCAAGTATTTGATCACCTAACAACCAGTAAGAATTCCGGCTCTCACAGACCTGTTTTTCTTTAAGAAGTCCTCCTGTTCTCCACTCATAACCTGTATTAACTGCAACTGTTTGAACCTGTTACCTGTATAAAAGACACCTGTCCACACACTTAATCAAACAGACTCCAACCTCTCCACAATGACCAAGACCTGCACAAGGCTGGGATGAGCTACAGGACAATAGGCAAGCAGCTTGGTGAGAAGGCAACAACTGTTGGCACAATTATTAGAAAATGGAAGAAGTTCAAGATGACGGTCAATCTCCCTCGGTCTGGGGCTCCATACAAGATCTCACCTCGTGGGGCATCAATGATCATGAGTAAGGTGAGGGATCAGTCCAGAACTACACGGCAGGACCTGGTCAATGACCTGAAGAGAGCTGGGACCACAATCTCAAAGAAAACCATTAGTTACACACTACGCCGTCATAGATTAAAATCCTGCAGCGCACGCAAGGTCTCCCTGCTCAAGCCAGTGCATGTCCAGGACCGTCTGAAGTTTGCCAATGACCATTTGCATGATCCAGAGGAGGAATGGGAGAAGGTCATGTGGTCTGATGAGACAAAATAGAGCTTTTTGGTCTAAACTCCACTCGCCGTGTTTGGAGGAAGAAGAAGGATGAGTACAACCCCAAGAACACCATCCCACCCGTGAAGCGTGGAGGTGGAAACATCATTCTTTGGGGATGCATTTCTGCAAAGTGGACAGGACGACTGCACCGTATTGAAGGGAGGATGGATGGGGCCATGTATCGCGAGATCTTGGCCAACAACCTCCTTCCCTCAGTAAGAGCATTGAAGATGGGTCGTGGCTGGGTCTTCCAACATGACAATGACCCGAAACACACAGCCAGGGCAACAAGCTTCTCAAGGTCCTGGAGTGGCTTAGCCAGTCTCTGGACCTGAAACCAATAGAAAGTATTTGGAGGGAGCTGAAAGTCTGTATTGCCCAGCGACAGCCCCGAAACCTGAAGGATCCGAATGTCTGTATGGAGGAGTGGGCCAAAATCCCTGCTGCAGTGTTGTGCATTCCTGGTCAAGAACTACAGAAAACCTATGATCTCTGTAATTTCAAACAAACGTTTCTGTACCAAATATTAAGTTCTGCCTTTTTGACGTATCAAATACTTATGTCATGCATTAAAATGCAAATTCATTATTTAAAAATCATACAATGTGATTTTCTGGATTTTTTTTATATTCCATCTCTCACAGTTGAAATGTACCTATGATAAAAATTACAGACCTCTACATGCTTTTAAGTAGGAAAACCTGCAAAATCAGCAGTATATCAAATAATTGTTCTCCAAACTGTGTATATATGTGTATACATATATACACTAAACAAATTATAAACGCAACATTTTTGTTTTTGTCTCCATTCATCATGAGCTGAACTAAAAGATTTAGGACTTTATGTACACAACAGGCCTATATCCCTCAAATATTGGCATACTAGGAATGTCCACCAGAGCTGTTGTCCGTGAATTGTATGTTAATTTTTCTACCATAAGCCGTCTCCGAAGGCGTTTCAGAGAATTTGGCAGTAAATCCAACCGGCCTCACAACCACAGACCACGTGTAACTACATCAGCCTAGGACCTCTACATCCAGCATATTCACTTCCAAGATCATCTGAAACCAGCCACCAGGAGAGCTGCTGCAACAATCGGTTTGCATAACCAAATAATTTCTGCACAAACTGTCAGGAACCACCTCAGGGAAGCTCATCTGCATGCTTGTCATCCTCATCGGTGACTCGACCTGACTGCAGTTCGTCGTCGTAACCGACTTGATTGGGGAAATGCTCAAATTCGATGTTGTCTGGCACTCTCTTCACGGATGAATCCCAGTTTTCACTGTACAGGGCAGATGGCAGACAGCATGTATAGCGTCATTTTGAAAGCACAGAGATAAGTGTCAAGATCCTGAGGCCCATTGTTGTGTCATTCATCCACGACCATCCCCTCATGTTGCAGTATGATAATGCATGGTCCCATGTTGCAAGGATCTGTACACCATTCATGTAAGCTGAAAACATCCCAGTTCTTGCATGGCCAGCACACTCACCGGACATGTCACCAATTGAGCAAGTATGGGATGGTCTGGATCGACGTGTACGACAGCGTGTTCCAGGTCCTGCCAATATCTAGCAACTTCGCACAGCCATGAAGAGGAGTAGACCAACATTCCACAGGTCACAATCAACAACCTGAGAAGTGCTCCCTAACACAATTTAGACAGATTTGTGAACAATATTTGAGAGAAATAGACCTTTTGTGTACTTAGATCGTTGAGTTCCGCTCATGATACATGGGGGCAAAAACTAGTGTTGCATTCATAATTTTGTTCAGTGTATCTACAGGTGCTGGTCATATACAGTGGGGCAAAAAAAGTATTTAGTTAGCCACCAATGGTGCAAGTTCTCCCACTTAAAAAGATGAGAGAGGCCAGTAATTTTCATCATAGGTACACTTCAACTAATTATCGAGAGAATCACATTGTAGGATTTTTAATGAATTTATTGGTAAATTCCTTGGTAAAAAATGATTTGGTCACCTATAAGATTTCTGTCTCTCACACACCTGTAACAACTTCTTTAAGAGGCTCCTCTGTCCTCCACTCGTTACCCGTATTAATGGCACCTGTTTGAACTTGATATCAGTATAAAAGACACCTGTCCACAACCTCAAACAGTCACACTTCAAACTCCACTATGGCCAAGACCAAAGAGCTGTCAAAATTGTAGACCTGCACCAGGCTGGGAAGACTGAATCTGCAGTAGGTAAGCAGCTTGGTGTGAGGAAATCAACTGTGGGAGCAATTATAAGAAAATGGAAGACATACAAGACCACTGATAATCTCCCTCAATCCGGGGCTCCATGCAAGATCTCACCCCGTGGGGTCAAAATGATTCCAAAAAACGGTGAGCAAAAATCCCAGAACCACACGGGGGGACCTAGTGAATGACCTGCAGAAAGCTGGGACCAAAGTAACAAAGGCTACCATCAGTAACACACTACGCCGCCAGGGACTCAAATCCTGCAGTGCCAGACGTGTCCCCCTTCTTAAGCCAGTACATGTCCAGGCCCGTCTGAGGTTTGCTAGAGAGCATTTGGATGATCCAGAAGAGGATTGGGAGAATGTCATATGGTCAGATGAAACCAAAATATACTGTGAAGCATGGGGGTGGAAACATCATGCTTTGAGGCTGTTTTTCTGCAAAGGGACCAGGAAAACTGATCCGTGTAAAGGAAAGAATGTATGGGGCCATGTATCGTGAGATTTGGAGTGAAAACCTCCTTCCATCAGCAAGGGCATTGAAGATTAAACGTGACTGGGTCTTTCCGAATGACAATGATCCCAAACATACCGCCCGGGCAACGAAGGAGTGTCTTCGTAAGAAGCATTTCAAGGTCCTGGAGTGGCCTAGCCAGTCACCAGATCTCAACCCCATAGAAAATCTTTGGAGGGAGTTGAATGTCCGTGTTGCCCAGCGACAGCCCCAAAACATCACTGCTCTAGAGGAAATCTGCATGGAGGAATGGGCCAAAATACAAGCAACAGTGTGTGAAAACCTTGTGAAACGTCTGACCTCTGTCATTGCCAACAAAGGGTATATAACAAAGTATTGAGATTAACTTTTGTTATTGACCAAATACTTATTTTCCACCATAATTTACCAATAAATTCATAAAAAATCCTACATTGTGATTTTCTGGATTGAAAAAAAAATAGTTGAAGTGTGCCTAATAGTTGAATTACAGGCCTCTCTCATCTTTTTAAGTGGGAGAACTTGCACAATTGTGGCTGACTATTGTGGAACACGGGATTACTTCTATCCTGTTGCATTGTGGGACTGTTGACGTGCTGTACGCTGCTTGCAGTTTCCTACCCGAAGCTAAGTACCATTATTATGCCTTTTCACTGCACTTGTTGTAGCTATTTCACGAAGGAGAACTGTCGTCTTCAGTTAAAGATAGCAGAGTTAGAGGCTCGGCTTCTGACGCAAATGTTAGGCAAAAATTATGTTCGTGTAGGAATGGGAAAAACTGCGTCTGTGCCACCAGGAAGAAGCGATGGTGTTGTTAGCCCCCCGGCACAGCTCCCGCAGCCGGGCAAGAACTTTCTCTTGGTCACTGGGAAGAAATGCCATCAACCAGTTAAACCTGGGTTGCTGCTAGAGCCGACTGAGATTTTCAACAGGTTTTCCCCACTGGAGTCGGAGTCAAGACCCGAGCCGTCTTCGGAGGGGAATGATCGACAGGCATTTTCTACCGGTGGCCCGGAAAAACTGAAAACTTTAGTCATCGGCGACTCCATTACCCGCAGTATTAGACTAAAGAATCAGCCAGCG
>JACXGJ010017770.1:0-10839 GCA_016801105.1 Esox niger
GTGTGTGTGTGTGTGTTTAACAGTATGCTGTGGCTGAGGTGTGTGTTTAACAGTATGCTGTGGCTGGGGTGTGTGTGTGTTTAACAGTATGCTGTGGCTGGGGTGTGTGTGTGTGTGTTTAACAGTATGCTGTGGCTGAGGTGTGTGTTTAACAGTATGCTGTGGCTGAGGTGCGTGTGTGTGTGTCTCAGTGTATTACAGTATTCTGTGGTCTGAGGGAGTTATGAAGCAGATCTAATTCCATTCTGACCACCATGAGAGAGAAAAGAGCTAAATATAGCTCTCATTAGCTCGGCTGTTGGATGCAGCAGAAAAGTGGATAAAAGGGACAATGAGGGAACAGAATGGTTCTACTGTGGATAAGAGGGACACTGGGGGAACCAAATGGTTCTACAGTGGATAAGAGGGACACTGGGGAAACAGAATGGTTCTACAGTGGATAAGAGGATGGACAAAGGGGGAACCGTATGGAGAAGGGGAAGAGATGGAGAAAAGGCTGGGGACAGATAGAAGAGCTGGACTGAGGAACAGTTGTTTTAAGAGACAATGGTCCCAAGATACTACTGCTTAGTTAATAGTATTATAATATTGCACTGTGATAATATTTATGAATACTTTAGCAGCATATTAAAGGGAATTACCACCCTAAACCATTATTTAGGGTCTTTTAGTTTTCTTACAAAATGTAAAATGACTAATGTTGACTGGTGGTGTTTCGGACATAATTATTCACCACAGACATATTTATCAACATTTTGCTCTGTGAAAGTTCATTGAGGCTTTATTCTGATCTACTGAGTCATGTTTTGTAGTATTTAGCAAAGTCGACTGGTTGATCACACTAGTGGTGGGTAGATACGATTGCTTGATCACATTAGTGATGGGGGTTGATATGATTGCTTGATCACACTAGTGATAGGTAGATATGATTGTCCCTCTTTAATAGACCAATTGGTTCACACATTTTCTCCAGGCTATACAGACAGATTGACGGGATGCCTGTTCCAACCCTTGAAGTTAGGCTTTTCAAAACAGAAGCGGTACTCGAGAAAATCTACCAAATACCCTTTTACGATCTTGAAGACCACTGTCAACACAACGACAAAGAACAGAGCACCAAATGGCTGAATTATATTTTAGAACATCGTGTTGTACAGCGGCCAAACAAAGGGAGATTGATAGAGTCCGACAGACAGACACTTGGATGGAGGAATCCGAATCCCAGGCGCTCGCCGTGGGCCCATCCTGGCACAAAAACAAGCCCAACCACATGATTGATCACTTCAGAAATTGAAAACGATGCGCCGTGGGGGACCAATTGCTGACAACCACTAAACCCCTGCCTCAGACTCAGAGTAACTATTCAAACGCTGATATGAGAGAGGGCAAGAGATGGAGAGAGACAGAGACAAAGACTCTGTCCCCAAAGCAGTATGGCTGTAGAGAGGAGGAGGTAGGGTCTCCAGTGAGTTTGGTGACATTGTGAACATGGCACAATGCTAGACCACTACTGCAACTGGTTACACTGCAGAGCCGTTAAGGAGAGGCAAACGCAGCGGCACACTGCTGATAGCAAAGGTCACGCATGAGTTACAACCTATTATTAACACTGGAATAAAACTTAACGACACGCTATTACCACCACGACTTCAAAACACAAAGCCTAAATCAAACAGAAATGATACTGACACAGGAGTGGTAGGTAAAACGTTACTGAACAGCTTTGTATTCCTTCAAAGGGACAATGACGTCTAACCTAAATCAATTGTTTTAAAGGAACAGTGCTGAGCAACACTGCTTAACCGGATAGGCTGAAAGCAACAGCACTGAGCTATAAAGCTGCGGAGAAGCTAGGCTAGGCTAACTTCTGCCTCACTGAATGGAATTACCAGAATGTTGTACTTACAGCTCACTAGTTCATCCTGGTCAGCAGAGTCAGACAAGTACAGAAACTCAAAGAGCAAAGCCAAACGGTTCTTTCTCCTAGTCCAGTTCCAACTGCTCCTCCCCAACAGATTCAGCAGCAGGAGATTCCTGCAGACGCACATCGGCAGTGGTCACCTCCATACTACGGAGCATTATGCCTCGCAGCCAATAGGAGCAGAGAGAACATTCAACATACTGGCCCCTCCCTTCTTTTCCCGGGATCAACTGTCTAGCTATAGATTGTATAGTAGCAGTACAGGTGAGGCGTTATGGTGGAATGAATCCCTCCACAGTCAGAGAAGAGACCATCAGTCACTATGAAACTGCTGCTTCAGGGGTCCCTAGTCAGCCAAGCTGCTACATGTGACGGTTCTTTCCCCATCTCCATCCGCCCCTCAATTTTTTCTCCCTCACTCTGCCTTTTTTCTGTCTCTCTATTGCTTGTTCCCATTTGCCCTCACCCTCTTTTTCTCTTCTTTTCTTGCTCTCTCTATTTCATGTCCCTCTCATTTCTTTTTCAATCTCTCACCGCCTAGTGTCCTGTAAACAGTCCAGGGATGGAAGTGAATCCCCCTGGCTTGGCAGAGATCTCACTATGTGGGTTCTGCAGTTCCGCTACAGCTTAGGACTCCACTCTTGCACTCTCTCTCTTAGTACCGGTGAACAGAACAGCGGCCAGCGCACCGCAGTGGAAACTGCTGTATCGGAGTTAACTCTCGCCGTGCCAGAGGTGAGAATGGAGAGTCCAAACAAACCATGGTGCTGTGTGCGGTATGGATTATGACATTACAGGGCTGGAAACACCCTCCTAAGGACCACCGGAGTAGCGTTACAGGCAGAAATATATGGAACGGTGTGTTAAACGTTTAGCAAGCCGGAAGAACTTGATACAACACATGGTTGGTCACAGCTCGGCGATGGGCATTGGCAGGGCAACTGGCCGAAAGCAACAGCTAACCGGGGTCACTACGGTGAATTCCCCTTGATCACTGTGGAACCTAATGATTTTTCTGCTAGTCAGCTCGTCAAACACCCAAAAATCTCATACTAAGAAGTTTTTACTGATATATTCAGTCTGTTTTCATGCACACACCCTGTTCATGGCATGAATGTACGAATATGTAATCATGCACTGCCATCACATTGGGATAGATCAACATCCCTGAAGAATTCAGGCTCTTCTGAAGACAATGATGTCGAGGTCCCCAAAGCATCAGACCAGAGGAACAGTTTAAACTTTAGAGGATCAACAACATAGCCAGACACATTCCAGTTGTGTTGGAGCCTTGATGTGTCCAGTGTCTAGGATACACAAGAGGGAAGTCACGAACTACCTAAAAAGTGTGGGACCACTTTACGTTGAAAAGTTCACCTAAAAGGTTTGCTGCAAAATTTGCAAAGCAGAACTCATGGTATGGCAGCAGGACTGTAATGGATTTAAAGAGAAAACACGTTGGTGGCCTTGACGACAGAAAATGAAGACGTCTCAGCACAGTACATTAATATAATAATACAAATTCATCATTAATTGTAGTTTGCATTCAAGGTGTAAAAGTTTAAATTTGAGAAACAGTTCATCTTGAACACATGGCTGAGTTAATGTTAACGTCAGGTTTTTCCACCACCAAACCAGTGATCTACTTGACTGATTCACTTTTATTTATATTATAACAACTGCCTAATGTTGTACTTTAATGAAGGCATTGTAAAAAGATGAAAAAAATATGGAGTCAATATTAAATAGATAAATAATTAAATATATTAAGTGGCACAATATGAAATCATTTTATAATGCCCCTTTTAAAAATGTATGTATTTCATTATAATACATTGCATTTGACAATCTTTTTTTCCATCATAACATGTAGCCTATTTAATAAAATCATGGCCTTTTTCATATTGGGACCAATTTCATAATTTCATAGCATATATAATAATTCGATGTTGTATTTCACAATTTAAAGGGATATATCATAATTTAATTACATATTTCAACATTAATGCAGTATTTCAAACCATATTTCATGATCACAATAATATGTCAAACAAAGTGGGTGGTCTTTAGCCGCTGACAGGTTAATCCAGCGACACTAGCGTCCCCCACAGTTGCTTGTTTCTGGGCATTTGAACAGGAGGGCCAATACTGAAAACGAACTTACTTTAAATAAAACACTTGCATTTAATTCTGGGAATTATTGTTGTACATTTAGATTTTCTCTACTAGGTTAATCAAAGTTGTAATCCACAGATTAATCGATTACCAAAACAGTTGTTGGTTGCAGCCCTAGTGTGAGCAGATACTTTTCCGGCTTCGCAGATGATCTGTCAACAAGACAGA
This sequence comes from Esox niger, assembly GCA_016801105.1. Taxonomy (NCBI): domain Eukaryota; kingdom Metazoa; phylum Chordata; class Actinopteri; order Esociformes; family Esocidae; genus Esox; species Esox niger. The sequence continues at coordinate 4,265 of JACXGJ010017770.1, forward strand.
TTAGTGCTCACCAGCGCAGAGCCACGGAATGGTGAGACATTCCCCAGCAAGACGTCTCACTTTGCGCTGGCTTGCTGCTGCGCTCACCTCAAGCCAGTCACTGGGATTGAATTAAAGAAATAACCATCAACAAGAGACAGGGACACAGCATTCAGATGACATGGTTGAATTGCTGGTATTTTGTAGCCTAACAGGACTGATCTTCATCCAAAGAACATGTGTCATTGTCCTCCTACAATAGACCACATCTAAGAACAACATGGTCACATCATACATTCTGATGTAGATTATACAGAATATAAGAGTGCTTTTATAGAGATGGATGAGGTGGGCTACATAGGACTGTACAGAGAATGAATTTATCTTTTAAACAGCCATAAAAAAGGAGGTGGATAAGAGGTAAAAGGCACGCTTGCTTTCTGTCCAGCATTTATTTTCCATCAAGGTTTATTTGTAGCCCAAGGTAGCTGACACCAATATATTATAAGGAGGTGGACTAACTAGGGCACAGGTAATCATTTAGGACGTCCAGTCTGTGTACTACAGCACACCTATGGCTGGCTGTGCCTGCAGCATATTTCACAGGATAAACTTTCCAGACACTGTGGCTGTGTGGCGTTAGCATGGAGGACTGATCCCGTGTGGAGACAGGGATATGTTTTTTTGTGATATGTCTACTTTGTTACCCAAAATTTGTCAGGAAAGTTGACAGAGAAGCCCTCCTTAACAGCAATGAATATGGAGTATGAACACAGAGAGGTTGTTAGCTCAGAGCAGAGCAACCCATGATGCAGCTCTGCACTTTGCCGTCACACAATCTGGCTAACGACATACAAAGACATGGATACTGACCGCAGGAGTTGTGAGACAGTGAAAGGTTTACAACTAACAGTCACCTTCATCTATCCATTCACCTAGACAGACAAGAACCGGCTGTGACCGGCCACCAGTTTCCGACTCATTTGCAACCAGGGTCTAGGCTATTACCAGTAGCCAGTTGTGATAGTCTCGACCGGAGGGTCATCCGTTTTCTGGCCATTAGGGGTCCATTTCCTGTATTCAGTGGTAGCCGGTGAAGACCGCGAAGGAGGGTTGATAAGTGCCGTGATGATAACCAGGCCGCCGTCAGAGCTGGGCAGTCTGGCTGCTCCGGGCCACGTGTGCCAGGAAATCACTGGCGGTATCTACACGACTCTGTCAGCCCAGTGGGAGTTATCAGAGCTGCACATTGACAGCAGGAATGGGCTGATAAGGGCCATGTCTATCTGTGCCTCCGTCCCTCCCAGGGCTCTGCTTTCTCTCTTTCGCTGATTAGAAGACAATAGGGAGTCGTCTGGGAACGGTGGAGACAGCGGGCTGACGCAGCCTGGGGCCACATCTCCACCCGTGCATACGGAAGACGCGCATATCTTGTATCATACTGTAGTGGTGGGCTGAAAGAGGCTGCACCTCTCCTGGCCTCCAGTAATTCTCTCTTGCACGCCACGCGGTCATCACAAAAGCCAGGACGGTAGATTTACGATGAGTCGTGATTTACTGAAGGGTGAGCGGCAGGCACCGCCTAGGAGCTGCTATACCGGCAGATCAGTCAGTCCTTGCTACTCGCACCTGCCACGGACCACGACCACTGCTGATGAAGCACCACAGTCTACAGTAAAATATGTGGCCTACTGCCTTCACCTCACTTAGCAGAGTAAACAGTGCATGTATGCACGTATATACACAAAAACCAGAGAACTTCAGTATGCAGATCTAAACCTTTAGCCAGACAGCTGATAACAGACCCCACCTTCTACCCGAATACTGTATAGAGTCGTCTAGGGTGTAATACCTGAGGTAGAACGTAGTCAGGGCTCCAACAGCAGGTGTCATCGGGCAGGAAATACTACAGAAGGTACCAGGAAGTTCAAGCTAAGGCTCATTAACCCCATTAAGGACAGGCTAGTAGTTTCACTAGCTAATGTACTGGTTGTTTACCTGGATGACTGAACAAACCTGGAAGGCTCCCAACACCAGGGAAAACAATACAGATGAAGAACCTTAAATACATTAAATGTTTTCCCCAAAGGAATACATCTTAGGGTTAGATCCATTTAATGTTAACGTCAGGTTTTTCCACCACCAAACCAGTGATGCACATACACATTTACAAATGTGACATCCATTTAAAAATTCATTAAACAGTGAATTTGCACAAAAGTTATCTAAATGTACCTCCATTGCATCATTAATATATTTTAAATGTATTTTCTTCATATGAATAGATGTAGTGATTGACACTGGATGGGTTTGGTACAGGCCAGTAAGCGTTATTAATGTGAGTACTAGTTTCTACTGCAAGTCACTCTGGATAAGAGCATTTGCGAAATGGCGCAAAAGTTGACTATGTGAGGCGCACCTTCAAGGATTTAGGAAGGTGTAAATGGGCTTCATAAAAATGCTTCGCTGTTTACTGATGTTTACCTGTTTTGTTCTGAACTGGACTGGCAAAGCAGTCTGAAGTGTGTGAGATCTGCCTTAATATATAGATAAACAGATATTGCCGCCTAGCATAGGGATAAACTGTAAAATAGCTGTCTATATCAATGACAGAAGGCACCATGAATGGGTGTTAAATTTGCAATGTTAGGCTTTTCCTATTTTTTGCAACCCAGACAAATAAGTCACCTAAGACCTTAGCCTAAGTCCATGCATATTTTGAGTGAGCAAGAGCGCTTTTGTTGGTTAAATTGTATATCGGTATGTAATAAGACACTCATAGTGGCTCCATAAGACAAGGGGACATTTAACCTCAATGCTTTGACCAATCACATCCTTTCAGATCTCCACTACTGCATAGGGCTTAATTTGGGACTGGACCAGTGTGAGTAGGTGTTGGTTAGGTTCAGGTGTTGATTAGCTAAACTGTGTTTAGACTGTGTTGTGTGTGTGAGTGAAAATTCACTCTGGGACCTCCCCAAATATCTGTTCCAATTCTCATCGATGACCAGTGAGGTTTGTGAGGCTATACCCTGGATCCACATGGTTATATCTTTACAGCGAGCCTACATGGACCTAAAGATGTCAGAAGCAAAACAACCCAGAATGCACCAGGATAACTGCCTTTTCCATGGTGGATACATGACAAGCTGGGGAAATCAGTTTTATTTCTATGTCAAAGTCCATTACTAAACTGAGGAAGTGAAAGTGGTATGCTTTCATTTGGACTGTGGGAAATTAGCCACTAAGACACAGAAGCAGCATGTTGTGTCTTAAAAGGTATATTTTTGGTTAGATTTTTATATATACCCATCTCATCAGTTGACAGTATTCCTGAAAATTAACCATGGTTGGCTTAAACGTATTAAGGCAAACAAGTTCTGAGAAAGTGTATGACGCTTATGTTAACTAGACAATTAAATCAAGGCTGCAGTGCTTTGCCCATTTATACATTTTGATACCTACGGCAACAATTAAGACCATTACTGGCCATAATTTGTATTATTCTTGCAAAAATATTTCAGATGTGCTTGCAGTTGGATGTTATGTTGACCCATGATATTAGGAGTGCATTTTAATGTACATACCAAGTAATCGGACATGGATTCTACATATTACCAGCATACCGTAACAGCTCTCCCATTGCTCTCTTTGGATCCATATCAAGGGTACAGCTGACACTTACTGGGCATATGACTGGGCATATGTCAGCGACTGTAAGACTCAAGGCTGTTTCCCAGTCTATTACTATTATTCATTTGTTCACCATGTGACTAGACATGTCAATTGTTTATACTTCATTAAAAGATATGAAACTTAAGACATCACTGGATGTTACCAAAGAAGTTGGACCTAAAGATAAAAATGACTTTACTCCTTAAGTTCCTTTGTACTCCAAAGAAAAGAAAATGCAACATCCCAGCCCGGCCTACCAAAGGTAAATTAATAAGACAAACTAAACCTTTCTCAAGGTGAGCGTCACTGTTTTTGCAGAGGAAGCTCGGCTCAAGAGACTTTAAAGATAGGCTCAAATGTCAGTAATGATTATAGCACAAGATAGCAAAAATGGCAAGCTACCATTTTATCTTATTTTCAGGGCTTCATCTCCAGATACATCTCTAATCTTTTAAGCAAGCATCGGATGACAAGTTCATAGAACCTTTCGGGTTTATTTTGATTGTATGACCTTGCATGACACAGAAATAAATGTAGGCTCCATTCCACACGACCCACTTCAAAATATGTGCTATTTCTCTGCGACTGAAGTATTTTGTTTACACAAGCTCAATTTAGTTTAAATGTATATAATCATTAATAATTTATGGGTAATCATTCATTATATAAAACAAAATGAAAATTAGTCACAGGGGATGTTCTAGTGACCGTGAACTGGAGTTGATAGAAACAAGGGTTGAGAACAGAAGAAAACACTCAAATCAAATACTACAATACACAACAAAACCAATGACAATGTCAAATGAATACAACCAGTAGTCATAATCTCTGTTTCTACGTGTAACCTAGTCAGACGTTAGTCTGTCCAATGTAGGCACCTTGTAACGTTACCTACCGGTCTAGCATTCACCTGGGGGTGGCTACAAAGAAAATATGATTACTGCATGGTCATCGGTATTCAACAGGTCGGTTATGGATGTACAGTACGGTCAGTACTAAACGTTAGTTAGCCAGCAACGGGTTAGGTAGAACCGACTTGATTAGTTAGCTATAAATTGCTCTCATAAAAACAATCACCAATCATACATCCGAGCTCATAGCAATGTTAAACAACTACTGTAATGTGATCCAAAGAGCCGAGCTGACAATTGTGGCCAAATTGCTAACGTGAGCCTAGTCATCTCCCATGATATAGACGCGAAGTAACGGATGCGTTACGTTGGCTACGGTACCCTGCTCTCGACGTCGAAGCGATATTTCACCTATCAATTTACCTAGAATGTCACTTAACTTACCATCACAGTAGCATCTGTATATAATTCACACAAAGATGGGTTGTCTGGTATATTTCGTGTTTCCATTCATTGCTGCCTGAAATATGCGGCCGGTCAGAAACAACCAACTGGCTACGCTAGCTACGGAGCTACCAGCTAGCGACCTTAGCTAGCAACCGCAATTACCTAGAGTTAACGGTACAGCTCGAGCCCAGCTGACATGAGCAACAACGCCAACGTCAGACTGAAGTTGAGCGAGACAGGTGTTCGACTCTAGTAACACCATCCACGTAAACACTCTTAAGTCTTAAACATAAGTATAGCAACTACAGTGGCACAATTCAAACACCATGTTGTTGACAGACATCCTCGGTTTAATGTTACCAGACAGCTACAATAGTAGCGCTTAGCGGAGCTTCCTTCGGCTTCGGTTGGAAGAAATCGTGGCCGACATTTTGTTACTCCCGGTAAACGAAACTACCGGATGGCTTTCGCAACAGCGAGAATCTGTCTCATAACACCAACGTTAATACATCATTGCAAACCGCAGTCATAATCTCAACCGTTAGCTAAACAACATGACAACAAATGTATGAAAAGTTTGACCTGGCTAGTTAGCTAGCTAGCTTAGCAAGGCAGCTAGCTGGCTAAACGGGTGGAAGCGTATGCTCTTGCTAATCACAGTCCGCACCCGCACTACACACACTGGCATCTCTGCCTCTAAAACGTATTACACATATGTATTTATAAATGCATTCACCTTTTCGGTGTACAGGTCCTTAAAATGTATGGGTGAAATCCTTTTAGGAAATTAACAGATAGATCGTCCCGCGTGGCTCCAAAGCAGCCGCACTGCAATGGCAGGCACTGGATGCCTTTCCCCCCTCTACCAGTACGATTCGATTTTCTTCACAACAGCGCGGCGACAGTGACAGGTCTGCCAGGGATAGACCAATTCTTTTCTCCAGGGGTGGGATAGAGCGGAATACTAGAGGTACTTGAAAAGCAAGACAGCAGCATCACGCGCCATTTCACTGTGAAAGCGTTTTGATACAAGTTTGGTAGGCTAAGCCATGCCTCACCACCAGCATAATCATCGAGCATTACATTTAAAATGATGATACGATTTTCAGATCAACCATTGGACTACCCTTCAATGTGACATGCATTCAAACAAATGACATACTGTGCGCGCGCGCGCGCGCGCGTGTGTGTGTGTGTATGTGTTTTAGGTCGTACTATACTCATGGGGACATTAGGTAAAACCAGAAAATAAGTGACTCATGGGGACCTTTTGCCGGTCCCCATGAGTCAAAAGTCTATTTATGGCTCAGAGTTTAGGTTAAGGGTCAAACTTACAATTCATTTTAGAGTTAGAATTGGGGTTTCTTTAAGGTCCTGTAATTGTTGGTTAACTTTAGGGTTAAGGTTAAGCATTACACCAAGGTAAAGTTTAGGCATAAATGTTATTTTATTAAGGTTAGGGTCAGATTAAGGTTAGGGTAAGGGTTAGGGCTAGGTTTATGGTTATGATTAGGACAAGGGAGCATGCAATTTCAAATTTCTGGTCCCCATGTACAAACTAGTGTGCATGTGTGTGTGTGTGTGTGTGTGTGTGTGTGTGTGTGTGTGCGTGTGTGTGTGTGT
>JACXGJ010017771.1:0-10835 GCA_016801105.1 Esox niger
ACGTGTTTACCTCAGGAACCTCACCGCTGCTGTCCCTGCATTTCAGTTGTTACTGGTACATGTTTACCTCAGGAACCTCACCGCTGCTGTCCCTGCATTTCAGTTGTTACTGGTACGTGTTTACCTCAGGAACCTCACCGCTGCTGTCCCTGCATTTCAGTTGTTACTGGTACATGTTTACCTCAGGAACCTCACTGCTGCTGTCCCTGCATTTCAGTTGTTACTGGTACGTGTTTACCTCAGGAACCTCATTGCTGCAATCCCTGCATTTCAGTTGCACATTTAGAATTTCCATTTTAATTTGCATTTCACTCATTGCACACCTATTCATCCCAACTGTAACATACATAACACTTGTACATTTTCTGTCTCCATTTGCCATCATTACACATTTCGTATTGTCATTTGTACTGCATGTTAAAAGTAATCCCTATGTTTAGATAAGAAAAGGAATGTAGGAGAAGGGGATCTGGTATTTGTTCATGGTCATCATTGAATGCTGTTTGACAGATTTAGAGATGTCCCAATAATCTACTCTGTTAAAATCATCAGTGTATCTGGTCTTTGTCCAGGTGCTGTTAGTTTTGTCTGAGTTGAATAGATCACCTGCAAGTCATTGGTTTAATGTGGGGGAGAATAACCTGCCCCTTTGGGTAGAACCTAGGTATTTATTTCTGTAATGTGTATTGTTGACATAAGACTGCTGTCCAGTATCTTACCACACCCCTTTTCAATAGTAATAAGTACTTAGGACTCTTCTGTGTTTCCGCAGCAATTCCTGAGAGGGTTTTTTGTAAGCTTTTGACGTGTCTCTCCATTTGCAAATAGACTGCAAATTATGCCAAGAGAATTTTGTCTCTGTACTTATTCCTTTAAAATGGAATTACGATCACAATCCCCACTCAGCTCAGGGTCCCGGTGTCTCTGGAATTAGGGGGTCCCATTTGTGGAATCTGAGCATTAACAATTACAATATGAATGCATGTTTCATTGGTTGTGAATGTGCCTATATAATGAGAACAACAGAAACATCTCAGTTTGGAATATCTCTGTAGGTTGCGCTCTGATTACCACCGGAATGTTGACATTCTGTCTTGGACACCTGATCTTTGCTAGGTAAACACACCCTTCAATATATATTTCAGCTTGTAACCAAGATTAGTGAGAAGAGAACCGATTGAGCCTGTAGCATCATGCGCCAATAGACTATCAAATGCTGCGATAAACGATTACTCACTCCCTTGGCAACCGGGTCCGCAAATAATTATTGACCATATGGTAGAACATCCCATACAAATGTCATTTAGGCCTTTCTTACTGGAGGGTATTTGGCTGGGTGTAACCCTTGCCCCCCTCCTATTCGGTATAAGTACTTTGGATCGTCTCGAGAGCGAGCAAGAGAGCAAGCGAGAGAGCGAGCAAGCGAGAGAGAGAACCGAACACAGCCAGGACAAGTAGCGCCAAAGAACTTGGACAGGAATTGTTAAATAGATTAGGCAACCATTTTTTAGACGCAGTGGATATAAAAAGTCTACACACCCCTTTAGAATCCCTGTTAGCAAGCAAGCAAATTTATATAGCACAATTCATACATAGAAGCAATTCAATGTGCTTTACAGTGAAAATATACATAATGCAATAGAATCAAAGAGGTTATTCCTCTTATAGCACCAGAACTTGCATTACAATTGGTAAAATATAGCAGGATATACATTTAATAACACAATAAATTAAGAAGAGAAATATAAAATACAGCATAACAATAAAACATAGAATAATAAGAGATAAAATATAAAACATAGAAAGCTTGAAAAACTATAATACTAAACAGTGCTGTTATAAAAACAGGCTCACAGTGGGGTTAAGTTTGAGAGCTCAGTCATAGGCATGTGAAAAGAGAAGTGTTTTTAGCCTGGATTTAAAAATGGACACGTTTGGTGAACGTCTAAGATCTTATGGTAGTTTATTCCAGATCTTATGGTAGATTAAGCCAATCCACAACTAACATTTGCCGATAACTTCGTTTTATCAAAAATGCATGACAGCCACAAACATTTTGGTTTCAATATTAGCCGATTTGTTTCAAACTCTTGATTCCTTACCTCAAATAAAGAGACGGGGCGTAGGAGTTTCAAAACCTCTTCTTCCGTAGGGTTGGCGGGTCGACAAAAATGTTCAGTTGCATACACCGTGTTGAAGCTTAGCCTGCTTCACCCGAATAAGTTGATGAGATGAAGTCAATAAGGAAGAGAACAATATTATAATCAATAATCCGACGTTGTTATTGATTACACAATCAGATATACCCGGAGACAAGCTTACCAACAAGTCTAAAGTTCCTTCCCTTCGCTGCGCCTTTATAGCCTTTTTAGTGCCCGCCCCGTCCCTGATCCACCCCTACATACACCGTCTTTCTTACTCACTAGGGCGTGAATACTCGAATTCCAATAGTCTTGCCTCTGCTCATAAGGCGCGGCTCGCAGGACAGCACCCTCACAACAATAACATTTTTTTTTCCTGTTTCTGCAGCACTTGTGGTACATGACTCCCCCTCCACAGCCTGTGGCAGCTTAATTTCTATTCGGCACCTTCTTCTTCCAACTTCCTCCTCAATTCCTACATCAACCTTAACATATTACATTAGCCTTTCTCACCTTAATATTATTAACATCTCACATTCGCATTTATCATATTAATATTATTAACATATCACATTCGCATTTATCACATTAATATTCTTAACCTATCCCATTCGCCTTTATCACATTATCATTCTTAACAACCGCAATCTACAATACTGGAGTGTAAGACCAGTCAAAGCCTTCCCACTTCAAATCCTTTCACCCAAACCCGCATGTCTAATAAATTGTAACTCCGCCCTAACTCACTTTCAGAATGGCGTGAAAATTACCATATCTGAATCGTAGGTAACAGCAGAGGAGGCTACTTTTTACGAAGGCCTGCAGATGCAAAAAAACAAGCATTAACGAAAATGAAACATTTATAAAAACATTTATAAAAAAGTTGTATTTCAGAAAACAATAAACTACCAACCACATAACAACATTCAGTGACAACACAACAGTGGCTTCCACCAGAATAGCATCAGCGCAGAACACAGCAACATTTCCAGAAACTCTTTATTTCAACTTGATCAAAACGGAAGTGCCGTCTGGGGCAGTGCAAGTTTTTTTTGGGGGGGGTTACATTTGGTCGAAAAACCAAGTGAAGTCACTCAACGTAAGATAATAATTAAACTTAAATTGGTTAATTTAAAACGCGTTATTTTTGGTTGGGATCATTTCAAATAGGCCTAATGCACATTCCAGCACCGAACGTTCCACGCCCACTTCCTACCCGTGTGCCAGTTCCCAGTCCCACAGATTACGAACCAGTAGAGATAATATTGCTAGCGCAATGTCCGGCTTTGTAACTGTATTTTATTTTTAAACAAGATGTCTCCGGGACCTGCCTAAACTTAACATTTATGATGTACATCGAATAGTTAAATCCTCCTCCGGGACTCCAGCTAGCAAGAAGATAAACAAGAAGGCCCAAGAAGTATATAGGAAGCTACATGGACAACTATGAAGGTAAGTGCCACGGCAGTGACAGATTTGGAAACACACATTCAACTACTTAGCTAATCAGTTAATGTAACATTAACCTTAGCTAGTTCATTTTAACTATCTTACAAGGAATCTAGCTGAAAGTGTTTGTATTTGTGTTAGATTGCAATATAATTATGCCAACGAGCTATAATGCGTGAAAGTTTTATTCCATATTCTGCACAGTATCCAACAAATGTACACGGACAGAGCCTAAAGCCATGTCTGTAGGACACTAATTATGGTCAACATATGTAGGAGACAGTGTTTACATTAAATGTTTTCTTAATGTTCGTATCAATCATGAGTATACATAACTGAGGGTTGTAAACATTTAGCCTGCTCCAGTTGTCTTTGTGGCCTACCTTGAGGGCCTGAGTTGTGCATCTTGTCAGTCATAACCTGGATATATTGTTGTAAATTACATGGGCTTTTCATTTCTGCACTTCATAATGTTTTTCTGCACTTTATAGATGTTAAAGCACTCTGTACCAGTGATAGTGGTTTGAAGCCACTGCTCCTGAGTTGCAGGAAGTGCTGTTTGCAACCACCTGGTTGGTCAGCTTTACCAGATGGGACACTACTCAACACTCTTGCTGCACCACTTGTTCACAGCTTCACAGAGACAGAACAACGTTGGTGAAAGCTAACAACACTTGTGAGTCTTAACAGTGCCCAAAACAATGCACATACATTAGTTATCCTATGTAATAAGTCTGTTGCAAAAGATTGTCCATCCTTGTTCTTTAGAGTGTGAAGTCTGGTCCAGTTGATAGCATGGAGGTTTGGAAACCAACTAGCTTGTGTGCTGATGGAAAAAGATAAGGTTAGAGGCACCTCATATGAATGTTTTAGAAACGTGATATTTGGAGTTTGTTAATCTGTATGTTATATAATCCATGTTATTTGATGTACACTGAGCTTTTACCCCTTTAAGCATCAATTATGCCCAAAAAAATGCTTTAAATGTTTTGCATGAGTTCCCTCTACAAAGCTGTCTACAGACAAATACCTGATATGGACCTTCTCCATGTCTCAGAAACATATATTAACTTTACTCCACATACTGCACCTCATATGACAACCATGGACATACCAGCCAACGTTCCCCTGGTTGACTCTACCTTTGGGCCTGTGCAAGCTGGCAGTGTACAGTCTTATCAACGTCTACAGCTGAAAAACTCATGAAATTGTGAAGATACCTGATTCTCCTCCTACACCAATTCCATTTGATAACTGCAGGATTCAGTCATCTCAGTGTTTCTACATCCTCACTCATCTAGAGCAACTCCACAACAAAGCATTAGACACTACCTGTGAGATGTCACACAAACCTTACCTGAAAATACAGAATGGAGAGCTGAATTTGAAGAGATCACATGCCTACAACTGGCAGGTGCAAGGTCAGCTATTTCTAACAGGTTGTAGCTGGGGTGACTTTGTCATCTGTGCTCAGGAGGACAATCTAGTTCAGAGGATATATAAAGATTGTGTTTAAAACACTATTAGAGAGAATGTTGATGACTAATTTTTACCACTACTTGCAGAAAAGTCTGACTCGCAACTGACTGTATCCCCCTGCCTGGGTGCAAGTTCAGTTTTTACATATTAATATTAAGAATGAGTATTTGTTTGATTTTGTTACATTCTAGCACCTATAGAATGTATTAGTGATCCCAAAAAGAAAAAACAAGTATGGATTGTATGAAGAATGTATTTTAATGTTTCATTTCAACAGTTCAACAAATAACAATTCATATTTATTAATAAATATCTTCCGTATTTCATTGACATGCTGTTGAATCTTTATTTTTTTGTTGAATCTGCTTACTAAAATGCATTTCCTTTTTAAGGCCATTAAAAGGTCAACACAAACAACTGATTTCAATTGCAGTGTTACATGTTATTGATCTATTTAATAAAAATCTGGCAATATCCAATAACCATTTCATTACATGCAGCTATTACTGAATGCAGTTAGTTGTCTTTAAAAGATAATGCATGGATCACCAAAGCATCTCCCTAACAATTTCTCAAAATCAGATAAAAAGTCTAACTGAGTAATAAAGAAACAAAAAGCCCATTTTACTCGACAAAGGTATCCCTGATACTGTCAGTTCTGACAATGGTCCGCAATACTCAGAGTTTCAGAGATTTAACAGACTGGGAGAATTTCAATAAGACGCCTTCGACTGGACACCCCCAGATGAACGGCAATGCTATATCAGCTGTGAAGACGGTAAAGAAACCCATGGACAAAGCCAAGGCTGCTGGACTGGACCCTTACTGAGCCCTTCTGGACCACCACATCAAGCCATCACATGACAACCTGTCCAGCACAGAGACTGCTTAGCACCAAACTAAAACACTACTGCCTCAAAAGCAATGTTACAAGTTCTTTGTGACACAAGACGTTGTGGCACCTATGGACTATGGGGTAAGAGCAAAAGAGAAATCAGTTGTTTGGTCTGAGGTTTTCTGAAAGGTTGCTTTAGGCAGATGTTCTAACCTGCTCACATGGCTAGGTGGGATTTTCTGAATATAGTTCCTCAATAGTTTGGAAAGGCAGAACAGTATATTGGGCAGATGTTCTAACCTGCTCACATGGCTAGGTGGGATTTTCTGAATATAGTTCCTCAATAGTTTGGAAAGGCAGAACAGTATATTGGGCAGATGCATACAGCAGGGATTCCCATCATGGCAGTTATGGAGTTAGTATCAATAAATATCAATTCTGTGCGTTTCAGGCAATTAACAGCGTTGGTTGGGTGGGACGCCACGCTTAAACACGTGTGCTTCATTACGAGAAGGTTGTGATTTATAAAGAAAAACTGGAGCAGGATGTGCGTGCGCACATTTTTTTAAATCTGAATATTTTTGTGCGTACTCACTTTCTGTTTCATTCATTTGCAAAATGTTCATGTGAATTCTAACCAAAGTTAAATGAGTTCCCTAGTCTCTACACAAATGTGTAAACGGATTGAGTCCAAACTTCAGCTAGGCCACTCAAGGACATTCACAGACCCAAAGCCACTCATGTGTTGTTTTGGGTATGTCCTTGGGTTATTGTTGTACTGAAAGATTAATCGTTGCCTCAGTTTGAAGTCTTGTGCACACTGGATCAGGTTTTCTCCAAGGATCTCTGTATTTTGGTTCATTCATTCATCCCTCAAACCTCAATAATTTCCAAGTCCCTGCTGTAGAGAAGCATCCCCACAGCATGATGCTCCCACCACCATGCTTTCCCATAGGCATGGTATTTGCCTAGTGACGAGCAGTACTAGGCATCTAGTTCAAATAGTTTGATTTTGGTCTTGTCAGACCAGATCAATCTTTTTCCTCATGCTCAGTTTTTCAGGCAGTATGACATATGCCTTTTACTCAGGAGGGCTTCCATCTATCCACTCCACCATGAAGGCCTGATTGCTGAGGACTCCAGAGATGGTGGTCCTTCTGGCAGGTTCTCCCGTCTCTACAGAGAAACTATGAATCTCTATTAGAGTGGCCATTTGGTTCTTTTTCAACTCCCTAAACCAGGCAGCTCTTGTCTGGTTACTCATATTGGCTGTATAGACGGCTTTAGGATGTTTTGATCACCAAGAGTTGTTGGTTCCCAACTTCTTCCATTTCACAATGGAGCCCACTGTGCTCCTGGGAACCTTCAATGCTTTAGCAATTGATTCATAACCTTACCCAGATCTATGCCTCAAAATGATTTTGAGGTGCACAGAGTTCCATAGATTTAATTGCTTGATTTTTGGTCTGAAGTGCACTGTGATGTTGGGGGCCTTTTTTAAATCATGTCTCAATAATAAATATCAATAATAAACATTTGATATTTTATCCCCAAAATGTATTTTCAACATCAGAAGGTAAGAACAAAATACACAACATTCTGTTTCCCATAAGTTCTAGAAAAAGCATTAGAAAATAGTCTATGAAATATACTGTCACATCCTGGCTATGCTCCTAGCTATCTGCACTGGGCTGGGGCCAGTCAGGACAGGACAAAAGGAGGTGCCTCTAGGCATCTCTATTTAAGTTTGGTCTCCCCAATTGGAGGAAGCTGTGGATCGTTGCCTCCAATTGGGGAACCAATTTATTTTGAATGTTTGCCCACACTCTGTGTGGATCATTTTGGTTTTCGGTTTCTATTTAGCCATTGCTCAAGTCACAGGAAGCTGCTATTGGTTTTTTTGTTTGTTTTTTCATGAATAAAACATGGATTATTACTACCGCCACGTCTCTGCACCTGTGTCCAACCACCAGCACCGTGACATTTACCCCTATAACAATTTCCTTAGAATTACATTTCACAATAGGCAAAACTTGTACATTCTGCTAAGATTACATCTGAAATACCAAACACATTATTTATAGCGTGCGATAGGAGCTGATTCTCCAATCAATTTCCAAAGAAAGGTAATTAGGATAATTAAGAAAGACAATACATTTTTTAAATTTGCTGTTGCTGTACACGCAAGGAAAACAAAAATGATATTAAATGATTAATGAGGCAGTGGTGTTGTTAGGGCTGGGATAAGGGTTAGGCTGTAAGATAAAGGGTTAAATACAAAACAAAGCCTAAACAGCAATGACATTAAAAAGACCCAAAGGAAACAGGTATGCACACAGGCGTGAGGAGACAACAGACACACACACGGGCGTCAGGACTACAGCCTGTTTTGAGGGTTAGATCACTATCGATTAAGTATAATTTTGAGGGTAAATTGGGTTCATAGGTCAAACACTCTGGGACCAGCAGCCATTCCATGTACTTGCTCTATTCTAGAACATACCGGATGGGACTTAGTCAGACGATATTCAAGCTATTGATTAGCGATCCAGGTGTGTATGTGTCTGTTCAGGGGTCCCTGAGGGAAAGGTTGAAGACCTAAGAAACTATTATTGATTAATTCAAAGAAATGTGACCCAGACTGAATTAAGTTTTGATAAAACCAATGTGATGTGTGGTGACACGCTCCCTTCCTCTTACTGTTTACTGTCTTGGTCTCATCTCTCACTCTGAGTTCAGAGATCAGGTCAGTAGTTCTGAATTGCATTATATTTGTATTGATTGCATACTCAGCAACCTCTTTAATCAGCTCATTGGTCTGATGTTTCAGGTTAGAATTCTCCTGCATGACGTTAAAGCATATTTTAAACAAATATTGTTCCAGGTTATAACAGCTCTCCTTCAGTCCAGAGTTCACCTGATTGAGATCTTTAATGATCTTCTTCAGTCCAGAGTTCTCCTGCTCCCAGTGTTCAGATATGTTCTTCAGTTCAACGTTTTTTAGCTGAAGCTCGTGGACTCTCCTCATTAGTTCAGGAATCTTCACATCTTCCTCCTCCTTAACATCCATCTTTATTTTTTTACAGACGTTCTCCTTGTCTTCATCATCCTCGGTCTCACCCTCCAGAAGAGAAATGAACACAGTTATGTTCTCTGAAATCAGATACAACCAATACATCTAACATTTATCAGATATTCTAAACACCATTACCTCCTTGATCCTCTCGGTCTTTCCAGTTTTGCCACTGTAGTCTTCATGTCCCCCGTCTCCAGTGACCTCAGCCAGTGTGTGTCTCTGCAGTGCTGGGACCGTGTAATGCTGTCTGATGTGGCTCTCACAGTAGGAGGCAGTGCAGGTCAGACAGGACTTGACGGCTCTGAGCTTCTTTCCAGAGCAAATATCACAGGCCACGTCCCCAGGCCCAGCATAGTCCAGGGTGGGGAGGGCTGGACTCAAACCTGCCCTCTGGAGCTCCTGGACCACCCTTGTCAATGCTGAGTTGGGGTAGAGTTCAGGTCGGGTTCTGGATGTCCTACTGCACTGGGGACACTTATAGTCTCCTGTATGGCCGGGCTGGGCCCAGTATGTACTGATACACTGCCTGCAGTAACTGTGTCCACAGGGAATAGAGACCGGGTCTTTCAGAACCTCTGAACACACAGAACACCTGAACTGATACTCAGTCAGCAGACTTGGACTGAGGGAGAGAAAGACAAACATTAAATAATGTTAACTATGAGTAGCTTCTTAATATCTAACTAGCCCATCATGGCACTAAATAACTACCATCTCACCTGAGGTCAGGGGTCCAGGTGTCTCTGTTGAATTGAGGGGGGATTCCCATTGACTTGTCACTCTTCATTGACAGACAGCTGGGAGCAGGAGACACCACTCTCTCCTGTTTCATCCTGTAATTCAGATTAAATCGGTTTTATTTTATTAGTGATTCACTTTGTTGTGTCCTGAATGTTCAATGTAAACCGATGGATTCTTGAAGATTTCAATCACTTATGAAATTAGACATTTGACTGACCAGTAACAATAGTCTTTATTAATAGGCAAAGTTCCCACACATCCCTAATTTAAGTGGCGCATATCAATTACAGTATGAACAGAGTCAAGTACTGAATGTTTCCAGTCAGAAGGTCATTAGGTTGTTCACTGACATACCCTCTCAGGTCAGAAGGTCATTAGGTTGTTATGACCTTCTGACCTCCTACAATAGGTAAAGTGTCCCCATCTAAATTGTACACATCAAGGACAGTGTGACAAGTCATGTACTGAATTTCTAAGTTTCCATTTTCGAGTCATAAGGTCTTTAGGTTGTTCACTGACATACCCTCTCAGGTCAGGGGTCGAAGTGTCTCTGTTGAATTGGGGGGGATTCCCATTGATTTGTCACTCTTCATTGACAGACCGCTGGGAGCAGGAGACACCACTCTCTCTCGTTTGATCCTGTAATTCAGATTAGATAGGTTCAATATTCCATAAAATGTTTGGGTTCCAACAGGAAGACTTACGAGGTCTCCCGCTGGAATGTTCTGGTCCAAATCAACGAACAGGTCTTAGTAAGACATTCGGTTGTGAGTAAACTAGTGAATGAGAATAGACCCTACAACTACTGAAAATGTCAACAGGTCTTTAAGTGTGGGTTGGTTCTAGTGCTTGTCAGTCAATGTACGCATTTGTCAGTAAGTGTTCTCTGTTGTACCACACCAATACTACATGCTTTTATTTTATGAGTTATTCACTTTGTTGTGTCCTGAATGTTCATTGTAAACTGCTGGGTTCCTGAAGATATTACTTCAATCACACATGAAATTACAAGTGACATTTGACAGACCAGAAACAAGTCTTTATCATTAATTGTGTGAGATTTTATGAATGGACGCTTTGCTATAAGTTACATTTGTAAAGATTTCCACAGCAA
>JACXGJ010017772.1:0-10835 GCA_016801105.1 Esox niger
CCATGTTAGCCAATCCTAGCTGATCCTAGTCAACACGTTCCATGTTAGCCAATCCTAGCTGATCCTAGTCAATACGTGCCATGTTAGCCAATCCTAGCTGATCCTAGTCAATACGTGCCATGTTAGCCAATCCTAGCAGATCCTAGTCAACATGTTCCATGTTAGCCAATCCTAGCAGATCCTAGTCAATACGTGCCATGTTAGCCAATCCTAGCAGATCCTAGTCAACATGTTCCATGTTAGCCAATCCTAGCAGATCTTAGTCAACATGTTCCATGTTAGCCAATCCTAGCAGATCCTACTTAACACGTTCCATGCTAGCCAATCCTAGCTGATCCTAGTCAACATGTTCCATGTTAGCCAATCCCAGCTGATCCTAGTCAATATGTTCCATGTTAGCCAATCCTAGCAGATCCTAGTCAACATGTTCCATGTTAGCCAATCCTAGCTGATCCTACTTAACACGTTCCATGTTAGCCAATCCTAGCTGATCCTAGACAACACGTTGATTGGCCATCACACTTTGTCTCCACACCATGTCTCCACATTTGATTGGTCAACACACTGTGTTCTATGTGATGAAAGGTTGGTGAATACACATAAAGGAGAATATCCCCTGGCCACAATTGTGGAATGATCCACTGATAACTTTGATTGATCTGTACTTTTTATTAATGTTTGTTGTGTCATATAAACAACATCCTCAGCACAGTGATGATATGTCTGAAGGATTTAAGACACTGATGACACAATATTGACAAAAAAATGCTGAACAAACTTTAGACATAAACCCAACGGAAGAACTGGCTCCTACTTCATTCCATTGGAACCCCGACCTCTGACACTTAACCTGCGACCGCTTTGTCGTACAGGTGACCGCGATGAACCACGTGAGTAGCCTGTCGGAAGACTTCAACGTCACGGTGGACCGGATGTACCCCATGGGCAACCTCACAGTCACCGGGGTGCTGGACGTGGTCACGCAGGGTTCTGACCAATTCCTGACCGCGTCTGTGGTTCTGGACATGTCTGTGGATGCTACCTTCAGGTAAGCTGTAGGGCGTGGCATGCAAGAAATGCGTTAGTTATGTTTTAATTGGCTTAATTTGTGGTATTCGTTTTCCTCTCTCTCTCTCTCTCTCTCTCTCTCTCTCTCTCTCTCTCTCTCTCGCTCTCTCTCTCGCTCTCTCTCTGTGCCTCCTTTCCAGTCAGACACAGTCCTTTTGATAATGGCAGCCTTCTCTGGGGTTTAGATTTATAGCCTTGTGGTTGAAATAGATTGCTGACGGGAATTTTCCCTCAATTTTCTCTCCCACTCAGTTCTGTCCTCTGCCTCCGTCTCTATCCTTCCATTCCCATTCCTCTCCCTCCTCTCTCCTCTCCCATTCCTCTCGCTCCTCTCCCATCCACCTCCCTCCTCTCCTCAGCCCCCCCCCCCATGTTCAGCTGGAGCATGACAGAGTTTCCACTCCTGTTTCTCCATCGGGTGTGTGTGTGTGTGTGTGTGTGTGTGTGTGTCAGCCTGGCTGCATGGGGAGATTGCTATTTGCGTCCTAAAGTTTCAGTGCACATAATTGCGTTTGTGCGCCAGGGTTATGGTTAGGGTTATGTCATTCCTGAATGCGATTCAAATTATACAATGGATTTGATCTGGCCATACCCCAACAGGAAGCAGAATTTGAATGTCTTTTGAGAGTGTTTCAAATACGATTGAAACCAAGTCCACATAAACATAAAAACATTAAAGTCTTGTTAATTTGACCAGCATGTGTCACTTTTGGAAATATTTTCCCTTGTTCAACGTTTTTAATAAGGGGCTAAAATGCAAATTGAGATGGAGACAGCGCGGATCATTTAGCAATTTGGTTCAAAGCCTGTGGACACATTGGTATTCTGGCATTAAACATCAGGTTATTTGTTTTTCCCTACTACAGTGTATATCCTGTTGCATTTTGGGGAATTTATTTTATACAACATAATACTTTTTGGAGGAGGTTCCCTCTTCTACTTTTAGTCCTTCTCTCTCCTTCTGTGTTTAGCTCCTCCCTCTCCATTCCCAATGTTTATCTTGTTTTTTTCCCTCCCCATGCTGTTGGCTCCTCCCATGCTTTTATTTCCTCCCTCCCCTCCCTGTATGTTTAGCTATTCCCCCCATCTCCCCATAAGTGAATCTCTCCCTCCACCCCCCACTAGAAACCGAGAACAGTAAAGACAGGCACACACCCCACACACACCCTATTTCTGTCTCCTACTAAAATAACCCACTCCCTGAGTCACCACACACACACACACACATTTAAGTCATTTAGCAGATGCTATAATCCAACTTGCAGTAGTGAGTGCATACAATTTCATGCTTATTGAAACTCGAATTCACAACCCTGGCATTAAAAGTGCTTTGCTTTTGCCATGAGCTACAAGGGGGGGACACACCGCCTCCCCGAGGTAGCAGTTTCCGTGGCGTAGCCGAGGCCCGCCGGTTTTCCCATTCACTGTGATGCCCCACTCCTTTTCCACTGCTCCATACGCCTGGCTTCGTATGCACGAGGGCAGTTGAGAGCCTCCCTTCCTCGCAGTAACCTCCATGCGGTCTCTCCCAGGTGGTCGTTTGGAGACGGGGGTTACCAGGAGTATGGCTTTAAACCTCCTTACAACAGCAGCATCTGCTCTCCAGCGCCGGATTCCCCCACCCAGGTGGTCCTGTCCAACGCCGTGACGTATAAGTACCCACAGCCAGGTATGGTGCCACTGCATTGACCCTGAGTGGAACTGTGCATGGTTGGTAAAAATATAGTCGGTTTTCCCGGTTAGCACAATCCCGGTTAGCACAATCCCGGTTTAGCACAATCCCGGTTAGCACAATCCCGGTTAGCACAATCCTGGTTAGCACAATCCTCGTTAGCACAATCTTGGTTAGCACACTTGGGATTTTCAATAGAACTGGATAGGGCCGTAGCATTTCAGTGAATCTCCCCTCTCTACCCCCCATAGGAGTTTACACTGTCCTGGTGTCGGTGTCTAACCATTATGAGAACAGAACCCAGGGCATCGAAATGAACGTCCACAGCATCCTGACCCACGTCGACATAGAAACAGAGCCCCGCCTCCTCCGGGCCGGCCAACCGGCGGCTTTCGAGGCGCACGCCTGGCCCTCGGCCTATGGCATCATCTACATCTGGAATTTTGGCGACGGCTCCGCCCCGAGAGAGGGACCTCAGCGCCGTGTGAACCACACCTACGGAGTCGACCACAGCGGAGTCCGTAACGTGTGCGTGACCGTCAACAACACGATAAGCTCAACCTCCGCCTGTTCCGAGATGCTGGTGTACAAAGAGATCCAGGGACTGACGGTGACCTCTCCTGCCCCGACTGAGGTGAACACCGCGACGGTGATCCGCGCGCTTCTGGAGACGGGTAACAATGTCACCTGGACCTTTGCCATGGGCGACGGCACAGCAGTGACGACACCAGATTCCGAGGTCCAGTACACCTATGCTAAAGATGGGAACTACACGGTGAATGTGACGGCGTGGAACGCCGTGAGCGCCCTCTGGACCACGGTGCCCGTTCAGGTTTTCGTCCTGCAGGTCGTACGGTTGGAGCCAGTCGGGTGCATCCAGGAGCAGAGCCGGGTTGACTTTCAGGCTTTTGTTTCGGGGAATGAGTCGTCTCACGTGTATGAGTGGAGTTTCGGGGATGGTTCCGAAAACCAGACCCGGCTGGGGAGTCCCAAGATCAGCCACACTTACGGGGACAGCGGTGATTTTCACCTCACCCTGCTCCTCTCCAGTGGCATCAACAAAGCCAACTTCTTTGCCTGGGTGTGCGTGCAGCCGGCGGTGTCTGTTGTGACACTAACACCAGAGAAAAGCCACATTCGTTTGGGTGAGGAGATCCGCTTCCGGGCCAGTGCCCGGCCATCTTTTGCCTACATTTACCTGTGGGACTTTGGGGTGAATGAGGACTCTGTGATTACGCCTGTCCAGGGTCGTGAGGAAATGGCATTCACCTACAGGAGTCCAGGGCAGTACCTGGTGACGGTCACAGTGTCCAACAACATCTCCAGCACCAATGACAGCGTCCTGATCCTGGTTGAGAGGTCCGTAGGTCCGGTTGTCATCCAACACAATGGGACTCGATCCAACAACCTGACCCTGAGGGAGGTGTACATGTTCACCACCAGCTCCCAGGCCCCCAGTGTCCTCCACTCCTGGGATTTTGGTGACGGTACGCCCGTCACCCCCGGCACGAACTTGACTCACGTCTACAACGTTTCTGGAGTTTTCAACGTCACGCTAACTGCGGCTAACACGGTGAGCCGCAACCAAACTCAAGTTGCAGTGGCGGTCCTTGCACCCATCCGCGGCCTGGTGGTCAACGCCAATCTGGTCAATGTTCCGGTTAATGCCACGGTCCATTTTGAGGCCCAACTGGAGGAAGGAGACGCTGTTCGGTTCTCGTGGAACCTGTGCGATGGCTGCACTTCCAGGCTCCAGCTGTGGAGGACTCACTACACTTTCCGTTCTGTGGGGACATACAGCGTCATTGTGACGGCGGAGAACGGCGTGGGCTCGGCCCAGGCCAGCATCTACATCTACGTGCAGCGGGAGCTGGAGGGGCTGCAGATCCAGCCGGAGGAGGTGATGGGTGGTGAGGACGGGTGCTGTTTCGCGACAAACCGCGTGCTGCACCTGCAGGCGGCACTGAAGGAAGGCACCAACATGTCCTTCAGCTGGAACGTCAGTGATACGAACACCAACGCCACGCTCAACCTCAGCGGGAAAACCGTCGAGGTCAGCCTCGACGCCCCCGGTGTCTACAATGTGTCGCTGCGAGCCACCAACCTCCTCGGAACACTCACGGTCAACAGGACCATCCACTTCCTCGACCCAGTCGGAGAGCTGTCATTCGAGACAAGCGTCAACCCTGTGGCGGTCAACACTTCAACCCGTTTAAGTGTGTCGGCCGAAGGTTCTGACCTGCAGTACCTGTGGGTGGCAGACGGGGGTCCTCTGGCTTCTAACGAACCTTCAGTGGATCATTGGTTTACTAGTCCGGGGTCAAAGGTCGTTGCTGTGGAAGTGTTCAACAAGGTCAGCTCCAGGAACATGTCAGTGGTCATTGACGTACAGGAAGTGGTAACGGGGTTGGCGTTTTCGGTGATTAACGTAAAAGAGCAGAACTTTGTGGCCACGAGCGTCAACGTCTCTCTTTGTGGAGAAATCAGTACCGGCACCAACATTACATGGACCTGGTCATTGCCAGGTAGAATGGAAACAGGGCGGAGGACGTCCTATGTTTTTCGGGATCCCGGGAAGCACACCATTATGCTAAATGCTACAAATGACGTGAGCAGTGAGGTGGTATCCAAGGAGCTGATGGTGCAGGAGAAGATTCAAGGCCTGGAGCTGAGGGCCAGCAAGAGCATTGCGGCGGTCGGAGAGAGGGTGGAGTTCACTGTCAGCGTGTCTTCAGGAACGGATGTCAGCTTCATCCTCAGAATCAACGGAAACGCAACTGAGATCAACCAGACCTACGTACACCAGTTCAGCCGGGTTGACACCTACATGGTCAATCTGACTGCGCGCAACCAGGTACGATCTAAGAGTTGGGACCGCAGGTTCCTCTCCATGCATGATGAAGAAGACAGTACATGACATAAAATATGCTATGCTAATAATTGTATTCAGCATTTTAAGAGTTAACACATTGTATTATCTAGTGCCTGTTTCTTGAGGAGATACTATTTGACTTGATGATACTATCTGACTGCAATGATTCTAGAATTGTTACCAAACACTTTAAAGGTGATCAGACTTAATTTTTTGCCTCTTTCAAAATGTTTACCACAAAGTGTTTATATTTTGTCTTGTTTAAACACCTCTTTCCCAGGTGAGTAATGATTGGCGAAACCTGCACGTGGAAGTAATGGAACCGGTAACCATGTTGAGTATCCTGGACTGCTGTGATGCTGCCCTTCCCGTGGGAATCAAGAAGACCTTCATAGGCAACGTCCTGACTGGAAATCCTGTCACCTTTCTGTGGACTTTTGACCTCCACCATCTCCACCGAACCACCTACATTGGGGAGGAGATCACTTATACCCCAGAAGAGGCTGGGTCCCTTACCATCTACCTGAGGTAAGCTTCTAGCCGTGACTTAGGGCAAGCAAATAAATGCACAGATTGTGGGTTCAATTCTCACTGAGGCCACCAGTACAACGTTTCTTTCAATTGTGCATTGTGTCTGTTGTTGGCCATGTGACTCAGCATCTTCTTGAGGGGCTGAGTTAAGGGGTCTGACAAAACCAGGGTTATGGGTTTGATTACTGCTGGGGCCACATTCTCTGTGTTGATTTGCCATCCTTGTATTCACATCATGAAACATCTATGAGTTTTTTAAGTTTTGTAGAAATTCCGGAAAGATGATTCTTGCTATTCCCCTTCGATGAGAATCTTTGAACCAGGAATTCCAGAAATGTATTTACAAACCTAATGAGGCCAACATTGTGGGTTGGATTCCGTCTAGAGCCGCCAATAATCAAACCTTTGTTGTATGTTTTCTGCACATCTAAATAGATGACATGCACATCTAAATAGATTACGTACATTCTTTTCAGGGCATTCAACGCGCTCAATGGCCAGAACATCACCAAGCACATTCTGCTGCAGAATGTCCTCACAGCGGCCCAGGTGGAAGCTCAACCCATGGACACCTTTATCAACAAGAACGTGATGCTGACAGTTAGAGTCCTGCCACTGTCCACCCCAGTCACCTACCTCTGGGACTTCGGGGATGGCTCTCCGCCTCTGCCCTCTAGCACTCCCTCTGTTGGGCATTTGTACACTGCCCCTGGAAAATACCTGGTTCAGGTATTGTATTTAAAAAATAACATGGTTATTCAACATGATGTAGTTATTTTTTTATTTTTATGATGTTCGAGTTCTTATGTAAGCACATTAATAATTATATGTTCTTAAATAAACCCAAGAACATGAATAATTATTTGTATCTGAATAATTATGTAGTGAAAATATGATTGTTTTTGTTGATTGGTTGATTGTAATTCTTTATCCTACCAGCAGGTAGAACAACTGTAACCTGATTGGTTGGATGATTGACAAATGGATTGGTTGATTGGTTACTTGTAACCTTCCATCCTGCCACCAGGTGTACTGCAGAACCGTGATTGGTTGAATGGTTGACTGACTTCATCGATTGGTTGATTGAAATTCTCCGTCCCGCCCCCAGGTCAACTGCAGCAACTTAGTGAGCAGAGCTGTAGCCACGGTGGAGGTGAACATCCGGGTGTTGGAGTGCGAGGAGCCGGAGGTTCAGGTGGTCCAGGCTCCCCGGCTGGCCATCTGGCGTTCCCAGCCCACACTGGTGGAGGCGAGTGTGGACCTGAAGGGCTGCGTCCGCTATGGAGCCCGGTACCTCTGGGAGATCCTCTCCACCCCGCACTGCAACAACCACCAATCAGTATGTCGCTTCCCATCTGTTTTAACTGGATCTTCCTTTCGCGTGTACAACCCGGACCGTATGGTTAAAACGCGGTTCACTTAGACTTGCTAACTTGCTCTCACATCTACAGGCAGCGGCGCTCAAGGTCCGGCTGCCGGAGGACGTGGACGTCGGACGCCTGCAACTCTCTGTGCCCAGGATGGCACTGTGGTCGGGGAACTACTCCTTGGTATTCTCCCTGTCCTACCAGGGGGTTCCCCTGCGGAAAGCTGCCTGTCTTCAGCTTACCGTCATGGCCGCCCGCCTGGTGCCCATTATAGAGGGCGGAACCTACAGGTAAATGTGTTGGGCGGGGGGAAAAAATAATATTTCAAGATGGAGAGTGAGCGATCATGTTTTGTCTTCCCTTATTTTGCACCTGTTTTCTTTTTTTTTAAGTGTTGGCGGCAGTTTCATTTAAATTCCCTATGATTTATGAAGTATTCGTCTTTTTTTGAATTCCGTCCTACAGTCAGGGAAATATACAATTGAACTTGGAATTTGATTTGCTTTCTGAATTGACTGGTATTAAAATAGAAAGACATGATCAGAGTTTCTCAAAGGGTGAGATCGGTGTTAAATATTGTTTGGATTTCCACCTACAGGGTGTGGTCCAGGACCCAGGACCTACAGCTGAGTGCAGAGCAGAGCTACGACCCCAACATGGATCCCGACCACCAGTCACTTCTCAGCTACCGCTGGGCTTGTGTCAGTACCTCTAAGGTAAACATTACTGAAGTAACCCCAAACATTTCCCTAGGCAAAGGGAACTTGATAAAAGGGGCAAAATCTGGCCCCGGGGGCGCCAGTCGAATGTCCCTGAAAGTCTCAACCAGTGATACTGTGGTGAATAAAAAGTGTCTGTTTCTCTACAGGTAGAAGGTTTGTTATGTGTTGTAAATGTTTGAACTACCAAGTAACACAGTTATAAGTAACATTCTGTGCCAGGACAGCCCACAGAGCAGAATGGCCCTTTGGCTACGATAATGTGAATCATCATATCCTGTAGGTCAAATTGACTTAGTGGGAGTGATCATAGAATTCTTACTGGCCATAAGAGGTTCTATACAGAACCAAAAATGTATTAAAGTGATTCCCCACAAGAACAGCCAGAGAGCCTTCTTGGAAAAATGTGTGTGTGTGTGTGTGTGTGTGTGTGTGTGTGTGTGTGTGTGTGTGTGTGTGTGTGTGTGTGTGTGTAGAGTATAATTATAGACAGAGCTGGATCTGGTGGAATGCTACAGTATCAGTCCCTGGTTACTGGCTCTTAGCCAATCCATGAGAAAAATCTCCTACTGGGAAAGAATTTATCCATCTTTTCTTTCTTTGTCTCTCTTTCGGTCCGAGCCTGCAGCATCTTTCTGTCCTTCCTTCTCCCATCTCTTTTTTGTCGTTCAGTTAATGTCGCTCACTCCATCTCTCTATCCTATCTCTTGGTGTGAAGGAATAATCTTCATCTGTTCGTTGTGCATCTGTCCCTGTCCTGTCACTTATAGCTCCTAAAATCCCTCTCTCGGTCTCTCTCTCCATCCACTCTACTTGTGTCATTGAAATCAGACTCAGAGTTTTAATAAGCCTCTGCAGATACCCAGCAGTCTTTGCTGCCATTCCAATGTTCTCAAGAGTGAAGAAAACGGAAAAAGTCAATGCTTCCTGAACTCACTGGAAAATAATACAAACTGTCAACTATTTTATTTTCATTTCTCCCCGTTCCACGCGCCTCCTCCCTCCCTCCTTCTTCCTCTGCTCTTCCTCCATCTTCTCTCTCTCTGTCTTTCTCCATCCCCCTCCTACCATTTACAGAAGGCATTTTTCATTCCACTGCCACTTTCGTTTTTCCTCTTTAATAAACGAGAGAGCGCTCTCTCTCACCACCCTGTTTCTAGAGCTCTCTCTCTCTCTCTGGGGCATGGCGTCAGGCTTTGTTGAGGATTATGGGCAGTCGAACAGGCCTCTTTGAGACTAAACAGACTTGCAAAGTACAATCGCTTTTCCCTTGTTTCTCTCATTTACAACGGATCACATTTTCTAAATGTTTTCTAGTGGTGGAATTTGGTGGATTTGCGATGATGATTCTGGTTGTTGGTTTAAAATGGTGTTGAGAACTGTTGAACAGTCTTGGCTGGTCTGAAGTGAAGTTAGAGTGTGTGTTTGCGTGTGTGTGTTTGCGTGCGTGTGTGTGTGTGTGTTTGCGTGCACACCACACACACACAGAGGGTGGGGTCAAATCAGAATGTCTTTGCAGTAGCCAGTTGTGTTTTTACAGTAAATAGTTAAGTTAAATCAAATGTCTTAGAATTAGGAAAGAAGTATCAAGGACAGGTGTTTGTGTAGATTATGTGCAGAACGGATATAAAATGAGTACGATAACCCTGGGTGGTACCAATAAAGACCCGGAAATAACTCTGGGTAAATGGCCCGGTCAAAAGGCCTAGCGTCCGCTTGACCTCCACACAGGAGACCGAACTGGTCAGCCGTAGGTCTCCTCCATTACCTACTGACCTCCGTGTAGGTTGTCCATTGAATGAATTCTCTGTACCTGCGTTATAATCGGTTTGAATAATTGCTTTTTTTGTCTTACTGATTGTGTAGAATTATTCACTGCATTATTGGACTTCAACTTGAATTGTGAGGCTTTAACATTCTACAACTCATTCCCGCTATCTTACACTCTCGCGCGCACGCACAGCGGTAGAATAGGTGTGCCTCGGGAGGATCACGGCCAAGTGGAGTTGAATGAACGATGAAGTTATAAAATGATGTATGAATCAGGAGCTAAACGGAAAGAATGAGAAGGACGAGGAGGTTGAAGGAAGGAAATGACTGCGTGTGTGTGTGTGTGTGTGTGTGTGTGTGTGTGTGTGTGTGTGTGTGTGTGTGTGGGTGCGGGTGTGTGTGTGTGGGTGTGTGTGTGGGGGTGTGTGTGTGGGGGTGTGTGGAATGCTAGAGGACACGTGGAGAGACTCTGTTAACCAAACATTGCTTTACCTTGAAGAGGACGACGGCTGCTCTTGACCGCACGGCGATGGTTGGACCCAGTATGGTGGGATGAAGGGGGATGAAGATCACAGGGACGCACACGCGCCTGACCGCTTGGAAATGATACGCACGTGGTTCTGAATGGGACGCTCTCCCTCTCTCCCCCTCCAGGGGGGCTGTTCCGGTCTGCACTTCGGCCTGGGCGTCAGTGGACCCGTCCTGGGGATTCCGGGCTCTGAGCTGCAGGCCGACGTGGAGTACACCTTCAAACTGACGGTCAGCAAGGACGGCATGGCCCCAGAGTCCACCACTCAGACTGTAAGCACACACACACACACACACACACACACACA
>JACXGJ010017773.1:0-10834 GCA_016801105.1 Esox niger
CACTGGACCCAGACCTCCTCAGAGACCTCAGCCTCTCTGGCAGTGGAGATCAGCTCCTATGTTCTGCTGGCCTCCCTCAGTGCCTCCCCTCTGTCTACCACTGACCTGGGCTACTCCTCCCGTATAGTCAGGTGGTTGGTGAAGCAGCAGAACTCCTATGGTGGCTTCTCCTCCACACAGGTAAGTCCAAAACAGCAGTACAGGTAGTGAGACAATGTGCCTGTTTGAGATGGACTACAACCAGACTACATCTACAAAACCCCTTGCATCCAAAATAGATCATCAGAATTAAGAGATTAGTAATTTTAAACACAGAAGAGGCACATCACAGATATGAGAATTAAAGAAAAAGGAAAATCACAGATATGAGAATTAAAAACAATTGGTTGACTTTGCTTTTGTTTGATCACTGTGTGTGTGTCTGTGTGTGTCTGTCTATGTGTGCGTGCGTGTGTGTGTGTTTGTGTAGGACACAGTAGTGGCCCTCCAGGCCCTGTCTCTGTACTCCACCAAGGTGTTCAGTAAAGAGGGCTCCAGCACAGTCACAGTAAATTCTCCCATTGGGGGACAGCATGTCTTTGATGTGAACCAGAACAACAAGCTTCTCTACCAGGAGCTCCAGCTGCAGGATGTGGCTGGGAAGTACACTGTGGAGGTGAAGGGCAGCGCTTGTGCCTCAGTACAGGTCAGCCCAATCCTACATTTACTCCTAGACCCTAGGCATTTGTTAAAGTGGTTACAAATGCTGTTAAATATGTAGTTGAATATGAACAGGGCTGATTCACTGACTTCATTTGGTTGTTTTCCAGCTGTCACTGCATTACAACATCCCTACTCCTACAGTTGGTACATCGCTCAGCGTTCAGGTCGTACCAGAAGTTGAGTGCGACAGCAACACTAAGAGTAAAAAAGTCAAGCTGAATCTTCAATTCCGGTAAGTATTTTCTGAGTGAAATGAGGAGAAAGTCTACTAATCTACCATTCTTTATCTTTGGTCAAAATCACACTTCAATATTCTGTAGGTTTACGGTTTTCTCCATCTTTTCTCTAACAGGTATGGAGGAAAAGAGCAGAGCACCAATATGATTATAGTGGATGTGAAAATGTTGTCTGGCTTTTCCCCTGTTCCAGAATCCTTGAAGGAGGTGAGTTTTTTGCAATATGACCACACCAGAGGCGGAGCTTTAATGGGAGAGATGGATGGGCGGAACCCATGGCAGCCAATCAGATGGGCCCACAAGAAATGTAACATATGGTGGAAAAGATTATCACAAGCAGAATGAAATAATATAAGGATTTTTGGTCGATACTATTTAATTGACGTTGAAGTGAAAAACCTCTGCATTTGATTCATGATTCCATATTGCAATTTGCATAATCAACCATATTAAATATTGATATTACCTGCATCTATCTTTTAGTGGGGAAATCAATTAAGAATAGTAAGAATTTAGCGGCGGGGGCTCCACAGTTAAGGTCCACCCCCATGGGAGAGAAGGCTAAGCCCCGCCCCTGGACCTAACTCTACATTTTACATGTAAACTAATACAGAGCTCAGATTCTGTGGTCAAAATAGAATTGATCTGTGAATGGCTCGTCTTTACAGGTGAAGGGGTCCCTTCTTGTGGAACGTGTCGATACCAAAGATGACCATGTTTTACTGTACTTGACAGGGGTGAGACAAACCTACCCATTTCAACTACTCTTACAGTTTTCTTATTGTTTTGTTAATAAACACAATGTGGTGATTTTTTTTAACAGAATTTGAAACTGATCACACTTGTAGCACAGCAAGTCTTGCATTCAAACAACTGATCAATCAACTTATACTTTCATTTGGTTTGGAAACATCTTTCACAAAACACTTGGTTAAACCAATGTGTTGTGAAATATAATGAGTACACTGGTTAAGTCAAGAACACATGACA
The DNA here is from genome assembly GCA_016801105.1 of Esox niger. Classification (NCBI taxonomy): domain Eukaryota; kingdom Metazoa; phylum Chordata; class Actinopteri; order Esociformes; family Esocidae; genus Esox; species Esox niger. The sequence goes on from JACXGJ010017773.1 coordinate 1,929, forward strand.
TTGGGCCATTCTCTCATCTTAATCACTGTAGCAACAAGTTAGTCATAAAACAAACAAGGCAAGTCACATGATTTAAAATATTTTTTTGAAGGTTCTCTGTTACAGTATATTACACTGTTTTCATATTAATTAGGCAAAACACTTACTGCACACTGCCCACCAAAATGTACTGAAATCATTTCCATTATTTCTGTTTATGATTTAACCGTTTAGCACACCGAATACTAATTTGTCAATTCTGAGTTTGGCGTTTGCCCATCACTGTAGGAAAGGTCTTTTTACATGGTGAATCCTGACATTGGTCATCAGTGATGTCAAGACCTCACCTACACGAGGAAAATAATTTCATAGCAATGTTGAGGAAAGGAGTTAATGTGGGGTTAACCCAAGACCATTCCTAAACCACCTCTTAATTGTGAACCTAAAGAATGTATCCCATGCAGTTTCATTGAGGAACTCCATGAGTCATTGTGGACCCCATGAAGGGGCTTAAGTCTTAACAATTCAGTTGTGGATGTGGTTGCACACATGGATGTATTTCCCCCACCTTGTCCAGACACTTGGACAGTTACTCATTCACCAACAATATTGCGCCCACAACGCTAAGTTGGCCGAGTAGAAGCCAGCTTTATAAACACATGTAGTTTCCAAACTCAGTTTGGAGTTTTGACCCTGTCCAGGGTTGTCTGATTTCTTGCTCTGCCTAGCTGTCTGTCTTGCTCCATGTTGAAAGATATTTCCAATGTTCACACCCTGTCTTATATGGTTACCATTTGTGGTTACTACTATGTGAAATAGTTGTCTTTGTATGTCAGTTGTTAGAGTACAATGCTACCAACACCAGTGTTGTGGTATGAATCCCAATGAGGTCACATACAAATCTATGACCTCAGGGTGGTTATTCTGTACTTTTCAATCTGATCATAATAGCCAAAACAATGTAAAATATACTCAGTATGCTTTACCACATGGTTAAGTGATGATCAGTTAGGAACAATCAGCATATCAAACATCATGCATTTGCTTTATATGAATATCATGTATTTATTGTGAAACAAGTATTTCAAGTATTATGTGAAACAAGGCCTGTCTGTAATATCCCTTTTGTTTTGGGTATTACGAGTTGGGAAGCATTACCACATACAAGTGTAAATGTGCCAAATAGACAAGTAAATGTAGGCTTAAAATGAATATTCATTCAAACCAACAGACCTCTGTTGAACATTGCGGTCAATCCTGTTACTGCATCATTAACACTGTTATAATATCATTGTATGTGTTGAACAAGATAGGATGGCAGTCTTTAATTATATTCATAACACATTATACAGTAAATGCTATATTTCGCATATTCAAGTTTGTATATTGTTAATATATGTTCTTCAGTCAGCATTGCTATAGGAACATTTATTTTATTTTAGAACATTTCCTAATTGTAAAATCTTTTTTCAACAGTTACAATCTGCCGTGCCTGAAGTCTGCAGCCTAGACATTGTTCAGCAGCTTCCAGTAGAGAATCTAAAACCAGCTGTGGTCAAAATCTATGACTACTACCAGCCAAGTACATTTAAATCTAACCCTGCACACATTTTTTTATTTCTCTCTGTCCGAATCCTAATTTCATGTCAGTGGGACATTTTAGTATAATTTGTAGTTGATTTGCCTTTGAGTGCATTATCTCACAGATGAGGATTTCATCCCTTTGTTCTGATTGGTAACATGGTTTATTGTTTCCTCCAGGTGACCAGGCTGAGACAGAATATGTCTTCCCATGTGCTTTTGGTGAGCTACATTATACATATTGTATTATAAGATATTTTGTTATACTTGTGTATACTTGTGTATACATTTTATTATAACAGTACAGTAAAGATCTTGGCTCTGAAATGTAATATTTAAGATGTTTTTCTGCAGTGAGTCATTCATTTGAAATAGCTCTATTCAATCTTGCAATATATACAAAGAAACATCAATACAATGAAAACAATAATACAATAAAATATAAACAATTGTCCATGCAAAACTGATGGAATTTGCCTCATCAGACAGTTCTGTAATGTTTTCAAACAAGTTCTTTCACATTTTTGGCAAATCTCTTCTTTTGACTTTGGATGCTTGGGGTGGCTCATCCTATATTATGAGTGTTCGATCTGAAGACTTCTGTTCCAGTAGATCTTAATAGTTTTTGCAACGTTTGGGGTCATTAGTATGCCATAAGATAACTTTTTGCCAGTAAGTTGATTTCCCAAAGGTACAACATGATGAACTCAAATCTGTTTCTGCCTATCAGCGTTCATAATTCTATCGTTTTTGACCAGTTTTTACCCTCACCCCATGAAAGATTTGCCACTGTGCTCAACAGAAGGCTGCAGACAGGCATCACTTTCTCTTTTCTTCTGATATAAGGGTGTGTTTGTGGACCAAAAACCATCTAAATTATACTTTCTACCACCTTGTCATTCTGTGTTTTTATGTTGATTGACATCTCTTCTACATGTTGCTTTTTCAGAAGAATGGTTCAATTGCTGCAACATGGAAATTTCTTTTAAACTTCTCACTGTTGAAAATAGTACTTTGGTGCCAGATGACTCTGCCAGATGCTGAGTAGGCACCTAACTGGATTTCCCTTCTGTCTCTCAAGGATCTTGAAGAAGTGTTCATCAGATGTATCAAGATTTTGGGGTCTTCCGCTGTGTTTTCTGTCTTCCATTTGCCCATTTTCTTCAGATATTGTTCTTCAAATTTCTTCATGACATTTTCTAGACATCTCACAAGACATAAATTGTGCAGTGAGCCCACAAGCCGTTGCTGGAGGAAATGTTTCATCACGCGCCTAAAGTTTATTACATAAAATATTATTCTCAATCAATTTTTTACAATCAATTTTCCCAATTTTGTATTTTTGCTTTGTCCGTGTAGTAGTTTTTCGCATATATAATTTTGATTGAATTAGAAAAAAGATATTTCAAATCGTATGTCGCTAGACTCATGCTAGCTTGAACATTTTCCCCCTGAGTGAGAGAGTTGTGTGCATAGATCAACAGTCCAACAATTACTTCAAGCAATTTAATGAACTTAGACAAATTCTTGATATTTGTCATTATTCCCCATAAAGAAAATCTGATTGCTTAAGACTTTTCACTGTACTCTATACATTCTTATTATCAAAAATAATGTATCCTTACTGAATGTCGTCTCATCTTTGTTTTGTCTCTGCAGATGCAAGCAGAAAATGAAGGAAGTGGAAAGCATTGAGGACCATGGCCCCTTTGGGTGTATTTTGGTCATTTTAAACATGCAGCTGTAAATCAATGTACTTATTAAAACATTACCTTTTACATTATCTGTTCATTAATGTATACAATTGTGCAAGTCGTTGTTACAAGACGTTCTCTCTACAAATTTCATGGTTAGGTTTTATTTGTTGACTTACTCATTCTAATTGCTTAACGCAGGACAGAACATTTAAGGATCTGTGGCTTCAGTTATCCATCATCCATTAAAGTCTGGAATATGGAGATGTGCAACAAATTAATGGAATCGAACAAATTATCATTCCTAGTCATGTCGGGACCCAGGGAGAAACCTACTGTAGAGAGGAAACGGACTCTGAGAGTGGACCAGTCCTTTTCTGGGAGTGCAGGGTGAACATTATAAGAGTGCATGAAATTTTGGGCTTCATAATGTTGATATATGTTCAAATGGTGAACAGATCTATAAATGAATTCAGATGGGCTGTGTCCACATCAGCTACCCAACCAGGTAGACAAACATATAGCTGACCAGGTGGATTCTGGGCCGTCACAGCAGAAATGAACTGGCAGCAACTACATCTGCAACACTCTTGGGGCTAGGTCCAAGGATTCTTGTCATCTAAACGTTCAACAGTACACCGGAAAACTGAGATAGCATTAGTTTGGTCCAAAAGCAGGTTTTGAAATGACCTATGACTGTTGGGGGGTCCCCTAGAATATAATCATAAAAAAATCGGAAGACAATTTTGCTACTGTCTCCATGGATTGACATTGGCACCCGCCCAACCGCCATATGCTGGTAGAATTTGGCGGTGGCGTGTAACGCATTCACTCTTACTAGCTAGAATGGAGGATGGCATTCTATATCTCTATACACAGGACTTTCCCTGAATTCAAAGCTCAACGGCAACAGCCATCCCAAAATCTCGCACCGCCTCTATGTGTTGGCATGGTAAAACATGATTTTACGCTCATATACAAAACACCAGCTAAACACTGCACCTAAAACTACGGTAGGAGGAAACATTTTCCATATTGACTGTTGCCAAGTGGGGTGTGTTTCCAATTAATCGTATATTTTTCATGGGCTTGGGTGGGTTGATTTTTATGGAGTGTGCAGCAGAATACAGTTTATGTTCAATGAAATCTGGCAACCTTGCATACAGGACCACACCCGTCCCGACATCGCGGAGATTAATAATAAAAACATGTGGATCCTACTTTTCTTTTACACCAAAGCATTTTAAGATATTCCATTAAAACTTAATAACCTCAAACTACATCTAAGCGCATAACTGTTTTACTATTCAGGCGACTTTTAGTAGCCTAAAGTTACAGATTTGTTTTTGAAGAGAGATCGCGAGACAAACGAAGATGACTTGGGGAAAAGACAAACAGATTAGGGTATGTACTACAACCAAAATCTTTTGCCTACAGATGAAATATATAGAGTACAAAATATATATAATTACCATATTTCAGTTACTAAAAATATAAATATATAAATGTGAAAACGCTGTATCAGCGACATCAGCAGGGCGAAGTACCCTTCCGCTGAAAGTCGAGGGAGATGAACGATGTGGCGTCAAGACAAGGATGGGGGAAAATAACATGACGAGGCTTTAATAAATACAGCTCTGTTTCATTTTTTATGCAAGTCTGTATTAACAAGAACATAGCATAACAAAAATAGTAACAACAATATTGACTGCGATTAATTGCCAAGCATAGGGGTGAATTCATATTTATTTTTATTAAAATGTTAATAGTTCTAGGTTATGTTAAGAATAAATATATTGCATGCATATTTTGGTTGATATTAGGGAGGATATTGTAGCCGGCATTAGCGTCTCAAGTGGACTTGGGCAATAGGGCAGACTTAACACTGTAACAGTTAGCTTTTTCCAGTGTGTAGCAACTTTATATAAAGTATTTTACAAAGGAGTGTCCTGTAGAATGGGGTAACACATTTGCCTAATAGTGACTTAATCAGGGAACAAGACTGGCTAAGATGTAGCATACCATAGTCATATTTATCAAATAAAACGTATTTGCCCAACAACAACATGGTGGCTGGTGAAAATGCTGAGTGGCTAGTAACTTTGGAGAACCACTAGCCACAGTGGCTGGCGAGCAAAAACGTTAACGTCGAGCGCAGTATACATTGCTTAACCATTTAAATAAACCTAACTTAATGTTCACAGTTTTGAACCGGTGTTGCCTGTTTATACATTTGCGTGCTTGCAGATATTGGTTTTGAAAACTTACCACATGCTATTGACAATATTACCAACGCGATTAAACAACACGGTAAGAAACTAATCTATGTTGCACGAGCCAAAAGAAACAAGCAGATTTAGACTGCACTACTTTTAGCCCAGATTGACTGACATACTTTACATAGAATTGATAGTGGCTGTGACCGCTGCTCTACATGACGCTGCCTACTCTTTCCCTCTCCGGCGCGCCATCTCATTGGTGTATTAACTGCCGGCTGGAGACGAGGGCAAATGCACCCCTCACACATACAGACAGACACACCTGTTTTGAGATAGGTATTATGATGTCTTTTTTAGTTCCTGGTTCTCGCCTTCATCTCACAGGTTATTATGTCTGATTGTTTTACTGTGTGGTGCTGACTTTTTTGCACCGAGCATTAAAAGAAGACTTGTAGATTCTCCGTTTTGTTGTATTCATTTTGCGTCTCTTTTTTATGCATTTGCGTCTCTTGCGCCTCACAATAGCTCTCTGATAACAAGACCTGTCCCTCAGTTATGGGCCTACTGTAGCTTTCCTATGTCCTTTTTGCAAGATCAGAATAATCAAGATCAGATAGAACTACAGTCAGCAGGACATCCTTATAGATCATCAACAATTTCTGAAGTGTATCTGTAGTGTTTTAAATATTTTTTGGCAAAAATTAATTTGCTGAAATATAAATGTAAGGGTGTTAAAATATTTCTGCCCCAACATATTTGTTTTGTAATTTTACGTAAATAACTCTCACTCTTCTAACCCTGTCCTACCCCTCTGAAGACACTCCCTCCTAAAAGTTAAAGGATTGGCTAACCAGGTGGGAGAGAGAACTGACATGTTACCTCATCCACTGAATAAATACAATACTTCTGCTGTGTCCTTGTAGTCGGTGTGGGGAGAGTCAGAGCATTTTACCACAGTCTGACTAGTTTACCAATGTCTCATTTGGTGATGCTTTCCTCTGGGATTCAGGTTTGGAGATGGATGCTTTTAGCCTATTTTCACTGGCTTTGTGTGTGTCAAGATATGCAAGAATCCCCAAAACCGTAAGTCAACCTGTAATTTAGTCATCATCCCCAAGACCATTTTCTATACTAGAACTCATTCTCAATGGACAATATTAGGTGATGTGACTCTGGAAATAAGCTTCCTTAGTGTCTGAGAAAGTAAACATTAGTTTATTGTGTGGTAGTTCATATAACAGTGCTGTGTTGGAGGGCAAACCTGTTCTGGAACATGATTTATTCCTAACAGTATTGTGTTTGTTTGTATTTGTGTTTTAGGTCTTACCTGGTAACTATTCCTGCAGTGATCCCGGCAGGTTTGGAGACCAAGTTTTGTGCCAGCCTTCTTTGTATCAACAGAGAGAAAGGTCAAGATCAAACCCTACAGTACAATGACATTTGTCCAAACGGACAAACCAATATACAACCCAGGACAAACAGGTAATTTTCATGAGAACACACCTGCTGAATGCTCACAGAAATACATTATCTGGAGTGGCTGTGGTTTGTTAGTTTTAACTTCCTGTTTGCTTCCTGTATTTAACTTCTCAGTTCATTTTAGAGTCATCACCTTGGATACAAATTTTAGGCCTGTGAAACAGTTGGTGAGTGCTACATTTTAAACCAATGCTTCCATTATATCGAACTGTTCAGACACCCTTTAAATTTGTTTTTTAAACAATATTAATTCCAACAAATTACACATTGAAGAACTGCAAGTTTTCTAACTCAACTTGAGCACTATGACAATATTGATTGAGATGAGTTGTGCAATCAGTAATCAGAATCTCTGTAAATTAATTTGTAAAATAACACTAAACACTGCACATGAGGTACTAAACAAGGGAAACCCAAATCATTGAGTGATAAAACTGATGTCATCCATGCTTTCTGTCTGTAGCCTTGGCTGTATGTTTGGTCAGTCAACACAAACAACACAAAGTTAAAGATTGTAGCAGGACAAAAGTGCATCAGCTAAAGTCAATGGACCTGCGTGGGCTGATTTGAATGCTTTCAAACATTCATCAATGGTTCATGGACCCCTGAGAAAAACATAGGGTGAAACATGGGCTTAATAAAGCTGGGCTGCTCAAGGACATGTACATGTACGTACATGTACACACACACACACACACACACACACGCAGGGGTTGGAGAAAATAACACCCTTCGCCTCTTCTATTTACATTTCTTCATAGTTTTCCGTAATCCCATATAGTCCTATATAAAAAACAAGCATACATAAAAACAGTAATCCTATATAAAAACAAGTGTATACATATAATTATAATTTCATTCAAAAGTGAATGTAATTCGCTTGGTGATAAACATAGTTTTTAGACTCAACTACAATTGTATGTTTTAGAGTTGGAAATTGTGTTATTGTTATTATAATATACAATATAATCTACATATCTGAACTTCAGCCCTAATATGGTCATACCCAGGTTGTAATAAAAATCTGTTCTAAATTTTGCATAATTCAAAAAAGCTTCATTAATAATAAAAAATTTATACTGAAAAATACTATTAATTACAATTTATTGTACCAAAATAGTTTGGACCGACTTTTTGTTGTTAAGGACAATTAGAGTAACAATGTTCCAGAAACGTTCCCAAAATTCACCTTTTTCCTGAAATACTGGTTGCAAGATCCTTGGAATCTTAATGTAGTTAATTACCAAGTAATCTGGTAATCTTTCAACCAGGACTGCTGTAAAGCCTAGACATTTTGACATGTTCTTGAATTTTTCAACTCCATGTGCCACCTGACAATGTGTTCCTTTTTTACAGGAATAACACGATCTGAAGAAAAACACATCCCACTTTCCTATGTCATTGGAAAGCTGTCATTTGTCGACACACCCAAAATATATGAACGTGGATCAATTGTTGAGGGCAAGGTATGTCAGACTACATCAGTTTGATATGCAGAATTCACCCAGACTTAGTCAGACTACTACAAGTTTTAAACAACAGTAAGGTGGAGGAGAGGAGGTGGAACTACAACTGCCCATGACTGTGGTTATTGGATCTGCTGGAGCTTCAGTCTCAGTCCTGGGTAAAATATATTATTGTTCTGGTTGGGTGGTGGGTTTAGAAAGATATAGTTTGTGGAAAGCAACCCATCTCCATGCTGTTTGCTAAAGTGGACAGTTTTGCTGGTTGCATGTTTTCTGTAGGGGACATACTGGGCCGCGCCCTAAAGAACCTGGATGGACTGTTGCAGATGCCATATGGGTGTGGAGAGCAGAACATGGCGCTCCTTGCCCCCAATATCTACATCCTAGAGTACTTGAGGAACACAGAGCAGCTCACCCCAGCCATCAGAGACAAGGCCACCAAGTTTCTCATTAGTGGTAAGAGTCTACTCTGCTTTCAAAAGGTAAAT
>JACXGJ010017774.1:0-10832 GCA_016801105.1 Esox niger
AGACCACCGCACCAATGCAGACAACCGCCACAGTATCATTCGAGGGTGTTTACCTTGGGAAAGTGGCTTTCCTCGTCAATCAGGGCCAGCACATTGAGGGGCTTCACGGCCAGGAGATCAAGGGTGTGCGTGTTGTCTTCGAAGCTGATGTTCTTCCAGATAATGTTCTCCTTGCTGTACTCCTCCTGCTCCAGCTTGAACACATGACTCACAAAGAACTGCTGTAGCTGTTCATTTGCAAAGTTGATGCACAACTGTTCAAAGCTGTCCAAAGCATGGGGAAAACAGTTGAGTCATTAACCGTTTGGCTACCTGCCTTGACAGAAAACTATCTTTTTGTCCAAATGACGATAGTTGTAAATGGCCTACCTATTCGAGGCAAAATTCTCAAACCCAAAGATGTCCAGCAAGCCGATGGAGTTACGGACATATTGGGGATTGCTGGTTGAAATCTTATATATGGCACTGTTGATTTTCCCGACAATCCAGATAAAGAGTTTACCATATATCGCCTGAAGAGTTCATGACAAACAAAAACAACAGTGAATACACTTGAAAATAATATGGACATAATCTTAACTTGAAATCTGGACAATTATTGAGTTACACCCAGTCCCGTTTCCTCCAAGTTGGAAGCCTGTATGCTTTTGTGAATACGTGTCAACTCCTCCCTATTGGCTCAACCTTCTTGCTTTGGCACCTCCAGACAGGAGTGACCTCAGTACCTTGACAAAGGCGTCTCTGGAGTTGATAGCCTGTTCAGAGCTGAGGGGTTTGGACACCAGTTCTCTGTTGGTCATGAAGGAACGGTAGGTCAGGCTCACTGCCAGAGCTGTAGGCTGCACCTGTAAGGAACAAACACAGAGTACATGTGACTTAAAAATACTGTATGTATACAAAAGATATACTGTGTATGGAAGGTCATTACACATCAGCAGAAAATGTAATGCAATGCCAAATAAACATGTCTACCTCTAGCAGCTTGGCTGCGGTGGTGAAGTGAGACGATGAACTGACATCAGAGCTTTCCATGTTGTTCAACACTGAGGCTGAAAAGCAATGTTTGTTCGTTTTTAAACAGAGGTGAACAATCACCAGAACGCAAGGCAATAGATCTGTCATTTCAAACTCCCTGATCGAGTTGTTCCGACTCACCTAATTAAGGAAATGATCATTTATTGACATGCGGAATAATTCGGGCCAGCGCTGGGACAGTCCGAATACGCAGGAGAGGTTTTAGGACGCTTTCCATGAACCATACACAAAAGAAACGCCAGACTGAACAGTCAGAGAAGGACCCACCTTCGAAGCAGACGTTGCCCAGGTGAAGGAGTGCGGCCAGCAGCTTGAGGATCTCCCAGCAGTGGGTCTCGGTGAAGGTGAGGATCTTCAGGGCCTGGCGGATCCGGGTATAGTCCTTAGCATCATCACGTCCGTCACAGACAGTACAGTCCCCCTTTAGAGATAGTGGGAGGGGTTAAAGCTGCAATCACTCTACTTAATTGCAGCTGCCATCGTTTGGTTTCAAACACTTTTATTATGAAGCACGAAGATTAAAACAAATAGCAAAAGGTCAAGACTATGTTTCTTAATATATAACAAGAGACAAAATTAAACCATTTGAAACAACGTGTTCAATCACAGCCCCCATTGTCCACCTCTCTCTTCAAGATACTACTTAGCCTCATTTGTCCTCAGTTGACATGGCCTTATTAAGGCAGATGTTCCGCGTAACATTGTGGGGAAAACGGGGTGGTGTTTCAGTAGTACAGTGCAATTACCCCATTGAGGTAGCTGAATTTAGTGGCGTCTCCCAAACAGAGAGTTTTCTTCTGGTCTGTGGTCATCCCTGCCAACATGCAGTAGAATATGTGGTAGTTTCGCTCCTCCAGGGCCTAAGGTTAATTAGTTCAAATTAACACTGGTGTAAATCATAAACATGTCAACATCTCAGGAAATTGTGTCCGGACACTGGACAATCCAATCAAAATTGACTATTCCTAACTGCGCTATTTTTAAATGAAAGCATATCATGAGGCATTTGACTGTAACATTTTACTGGTTCTACTGCCCCACCTGGTGGCAGACACGAGACTTCTCCAGTAAGTACTGTTCCAAGCGAGCCCCTTCAATGGCGCCGTCTTTGTTGAAGAAGATCTCCACGTATTTTCCAAAGCGGCTGGAGTTGTCGTTGCGAATAGTTTTGGCATTCCCAAACGCTGCGGGCATGCAGATATGAGGACAACAATTTTATCTCTGTGTGTGTGCACGCAGTCAGCCAGCCAGACAAAAGAATTAACAGTTGAATCAGCGGAGAGCCTACCCTCTAGAATCGGGTTGGCCTCCAGTATCTGCTGCTCAATCCAGGAGTGCTGTCCGCTCACCGCCGCCAGGAACTGAAGCACCAGCTTGGTGCTTTCTGTCTTCCCCGCGCCAGACTCGCCACTGACAGACAGAAAGAGACACTAATGTGCAATGACCTCGGACGCCATCGCGGGCAAATTGGATAAAAATATGCTCCAGAAGTTTCCCTCATGCTCAACCGCACCAACTGTGAAAGACGGACGGCCTCTTGGACGGCCTCACCTGATAATGCAGCACTGGTCTTTTCTGTGGCGGCGCATATTGAAGTAGCAGGTGTCCGCGATGGCGAAAATGTGCGGGGGCAGCTCGCCCAGCCTGCGTCTGTGGTACAGCTTCACCTGTTCGGATGTGTAGATGGGTAGCTCCTTGTAAGGGTTCACCGCCACCAGTACAGAGCCTGTATAGGTCTGGGTAACGGAGAGCAACGCAGACGTGACAGGCGTTAATTGTGTAATCGTGTCTCTTTAGATTTAATTATGTCAAACACTGAACAAGTATCCAGTTGCAACATGTAAAGTTTGGGCGTTTTTTTCATGACAGGATTCCTTGAAATTCTTGAAATTCTGGCCGTAATCAGGTACAGGCAGAGAGACCAAATCCAAAGATCACAAACTAATTAATTTCAGTTGACTGTTTTCCTTACATAAACTGTAACTCAATAAAATATCGAAAAATATGTCAATATCCAGCATGGTTCAGAGAGGTGACTAGTGCGCAAGGAGACAGGTTATGCAGACATGTTAGCTTAAAGTAAAAACGTCAGAAAATGAAGACCATATTACGGCAACCATTGTGGGTACTGCAGTGTCTTACTCCAATAGGGCACTCACATAGATGATGCCCTGCTTGTGTCGTACAAGCAGGTTTCGCAGAAGTCCAGCCTCGTTGAGGTCCCCCAGGCGGATCATGTCCTCCACCCCCTCCACTGAGGTCGGGTGCATAACCCTGACCGAGCCCTCCTTCACCTGGGAGAGCTTGTATTCCTGGAACGGCACGGTCGCATTGGTTAAGATACAGTCTGTTGTGTGGTGTGAACTCCTATCAAAAGGAGATGCTAGACGAAGACGAGACAAGGCGGCTCAGGCCAACATACACCCCATCAACCCCTGGGCTGCGCTGAACCGATTGGTACAGCCCTCCAGCAGGTCCCGCGGCTCTGTCTCAATGCCACCACGGGCCGGAGGTTTTCGGCAAATCTCCAGAATGTAGGAAATTGTAAGAAATCCTGAATCCAACAGAATTTTTTTTATAAAACATCATACAGGTAATAAGAAATTGACAGATTCACCTTTCCTTCATCGTCCACCAGCAGGTAATGCCCAGCCTCGGTCACTTTGACCCGGGCCCCAATGGGCACACCAATGCCCAAATCCAGCCACACCCAGTCGCCCTGAACGCAAATTATACAGTGAGTTAGGGTGAGACATGAACGAATGCAGGTTTATGACTATGTATTTAAAAGCTCATAACTCAACTGCAAAAAATATTTACAAAAATAACAAATTATGTAGACAGTAAAAAAAAACTTGGCACCATATTTAGAACTCTTGTTATCTTCAGTGAGATTTAATCAGGATATAAAACGGCTAGTGTGATAACCTACATTTACATCAAAGGGTGGACGATCATTAAGTGTTACCTTGACAACTCATAGGCATGACAATGGCATCAGGAGTTGTTTATATAGTGTAACAGATCTGGGACCAGACTAAAAATACCACATTTAATTTTGTCTTTTTTATATTTATGTCTATACTTTTGTCTGCAAGTATTTGTCTGCATTTTTGTTTAGCTATTTTCTTTTAGCCATGAACGACCACAAATTATTTTCAAATCAAGGGTTAGATGATGAGCTGGAAAGTCTTATCAAGTGTGATAGTTTTGAAATAGAGCAAACACATGGAATAGGCGGGTGTCCCTGGGGGGGAGTATTGAAGACCTTTAGACATAGAGGAATCACATCCAGACACCAAATCACTAGGCAATGGAAGCATTGATCTCACACAGGTATACTTTTTATTTTATAATCAATGAGTTTTCCATTTTCAATTACATAATAATCATATTAAGGATCTTACCTTTTTCAACATCACCATGATTCAACCTTCCTATTCCTTGAATTCAGAAAAGTCAGGCCTTAATTTTCAAAAATATATCTGTGGATTAAACATCTGGGCATTCAGGAATTTCAGCGCATGTCATTTCAATGATGTTAGATAACTGCAAAATACTTAATGAAAAGGAGAAATTTTGTGACAGTGTCCAGACATATTTATTTGTTATTTAAAGGTTTTCTGCATTGTTTATCAATGCTGGGTAATTTTATCAGTGCAATATCTGGCCAACAAAGGAGATTAAGAAATGAAACTCATATCTTCTATATAACTAAACTACCCTTATCTACAAGGAACAAGAATATTATTATTCAATAATGTATCTGTTATAAGAAACTAAACTATCTTAACTACAGTAATATATTAATATATAAGGAAGTAGACTAAGGTATCTTAGTTTACAAGGAAGACTAAAATGATAACATCATCTACTATATTAATTAATATACAAAACAACCTTATAGTACACCAAACTACACACAACTACCTTATAGTACACCAAACTACACACAACTACCTTATAGTACACCAAACTACACACAATTACCTTATAGTACACCAAACTACACATAACTACCTTATAGTACACCAAACTACACATAACTACCTTATAGTACGCCAAACTACACATAACTACCTTACAGTACGCCAAACTACACATAACTACCTTATAGTACACCAAGCTATACCTAACTACCTTAAAGTACACCAAACTACACATAACTACCTTATAGTACACCAAGCTATACCTAACTACCTTAAAGTACACCAAACTACACATAACTACCTTATAGTACACCAAGCTATACCTAACTACCTTAAAGTACACCAAACTCTACATGCCACAGATGGGTCACCGGAGAAATCTCCCGAAAGACAAGTGTCATATTTTCTTTCATCAAAAAATATAAAACCAGCAGCAACTGTACCTCTTCACAAGCCTGCAGATGGTCCTCATTGGAAACCCACTCCTTTACATAGTCCTGTAGACAAGTTGTGGGGATCGTATGTGCGATAGCTGATATTCACACAAACCCATCAGCACACAACAGGGAACAAGGAAACAGGTTACTCCCCTGGATTAGTGTATTTTATAGCACTTTGACTTTGATCGGTCATGACACACAGAGCTTAAGGACACATGCACACACGTCACCGTTCTTTTGGTGCCTTCTGACTCTGTTCACCTTCCATGGTTGGACAGCACTAATTCAAAGTGAACAATTAATGGTGTAAAACAACAAAATAAACTATTTAAAAATCAGGAATGTTGAATTTCTGAACGTTTCATCTAGAATTTGAAAGCTGTGAGTTGTTATAAAACGGCGGGAGTGTCTTTTGTATGTGTCGAGGGTTAAAGTCAGAAGACATTGATCTCTAGGTTAATCCTGTAGTGATAAAATGTTGAATCACTGAGATAGTTAGACTACCTGTCTCCTGCAGTTAATTATACCTGAGGAATTCCCTGTGGTTACAGTAACAAGACCCGAGTATCACCATCCTCTATGGGATATGGAGAATAACAAAACCAGTGTCCGACACCAGTGTTGGGCTCTTACCAAGGGGCACTTGGATGCTGACACTGAGCAAACAGCAAACCAGCTGTCAACTGAGCAGTTTAGTGCCCGTCACTTCGAGCCCTGTATGTCCATCCGTTTAGAATAGTACTTGTTTGTTCTTCTGCTTTTGAATTAAACAATGTGACGACACTACGGCCACCTTTCCTGGTGGAATTATACAACCAAACACAGGCGACTTAAAACAAATATTGGGCCAGGTTCATATGCAGGATAAAAGTAGATAGAATGTAAATAATCCAGATAAGGGAATCAATCAAGGCATATCAATTTCCTGCACTGCTTATTGGAAGCAGTTCCCATCCAAACAGGAATTGACATATAACAATTCCATGGCCTTGATTTCAGTAAGAGATCATACAATACATAGCATTAACGAGTACACTCCTTCTGGAATCAAACGAAACTTGTTATCGCTCTTTGGCAATAAGACACATTTACGTTTCCTATATGATTAATTGTTCCAGCCAATCTGGTGCATCAGTTACCAATGAAACATTTCAATACTAAAAAGGAAAATCAGAATTTCTCATTAAAATGTTAAAATGCCATGTTGCAAAATAGAGTACAACTTCTGAAAGTTACTAAATAATACTCAATAAAAAAATGCTGTTGCTATTTTTGGACAATTCATCGGCAAATTAGCCTGTTGAACCATCAACTTAAAACAGGTGTAATTCATTGCCAATTAAGAGTGGTTCATAACCTATTGAATCACTTTTAGATTTGATGCTGACAATGGCACCAAATGGGAGAGAAATGCCTGGGGACCAGAGAACCAGAATCATTTAATTTGAGCAGCACTGCCATCCAATAAACAAGAACTTGGGATGGTTATCTGCTAGGAGTGGAACAGAATAGACGTGACAGGATGTCGGAAACCTTGCACACTCCATGTCTAAAGGTAAGTAATGGAGGGTTCACTAAGTATTAGAACCCTAAATATCTGTATAATTTCATCAAGGGTGTACTCATTTTTGCAACTCTCGATTTAAGCGAAGTTTTGATCATATTTCCATGGATCGTAATGGTGGTCATTAAAAAATGTAAATATATATTGTAGCGACCTTGGAATGGCCACCACTTGCCCCTCCAAGCAGAATACCCCTATTTGGAGCCGTGGGTAGTGCACCTGCCTGGAGAGCCGAAGGTTGTTGGTTCAAGATACTGCCCGCCAGATGCTGCAATATTTATGTTCATAAGGGGGTGTACTCATTTATGCTGTGTACTGTACTTTGCAAACGTGACACTGGTTTTCCGAAGCAATCATCTGTTTCTCTGAGACGGAAGTCGTTTGATTGTCTTCACCTTCGTCAGTGCCCTGTTAACATTGACCTTAGCATACAGTCAGCTAGTCACCACCGTCAAGACTAAAACATCGACCCGAACGCTCATATCCAGGAGGGTTTCTCCGGTGTCTAGAATATGGACATCACTGTTAAATGTGTGCGTGTGAGCAGTAAGGTTATGGTACTTATAAAGATCGGCCTCGATTAGGAGCGCCAGCATTTACGATCACGTAATTCAAAGGCTTTTAAGTTGTCATGCAAACCAATGGTTGGTGCCTCCACTGGGATGGGCGGTGAAGCAGAGACAATTGTCAGTCACACAGTGCTCTCCCCGGCTTTCCCGAGTTACGTTCTCTCCTATATAAGAAGTCTTATAAAAACATTCAGTTTAACATTGTCTTTACATCGGGAATCTTGACAAGATTATACAACTCAGTTTTGTCTCTTGAAGTGTCAATTCATAGGCTACAAAATCGGATTCTAGAGATAACAATTCAGTTAACTAATGGATAATATCTACGGTGCACCTGCGTACAGAAAATATTCAAGCCAAATATCTAACTTTACAACCGTTATGTACATTCCTTGGTGGCCAAACTATCCGTGAGATGAATTGGGTGTGGGTTGTAAAGTCGAGTGAAAAATAATTCCTTAGCCATTTCAACTTTGACCCACTCAGTTTTCTCCATTCTAATTAAGCAATAGCCCAGGAGTTTTCCACAATATGACATGTTCAGAATGGCACAATGTAGCAAAAAGGATTAGCAGAAAAATAGAAATTGCACTGGTCCTTCTCATACAGCAAATCATTTCTGTACATTTTGTCATTCAGCAGACCATCTTATTCTGAGGAGATAACAGTAATGAGGACATGTTTGTACTGGCGCCCTTAGGAATTGAACTGACAATCCTGGAGTTGAAAACATAATTCCAAATTAAGTTCACTGGAGCTTGCTTATCTGAGGAACATCATAGAATATATGCTGATAAAATTTGAAAGACTGACAAACACTGCTGTTAAACCATCAGCATTATAATGAGAAACCATTAACTACACTAACATTTCCAACTGGCTTTCCAAAGATTTAGCTCAAGAGAACTCCAGCGGATAAAAAGGTGCTTTGATCATTAACACTACTAATACAAGTACATACTACTTCCATCACATCTGAAATACAAACAGTTTGAGAAATATTCTATTCTATGCATTTGTTTTCCTTAAGGAAAATGTGTTGTTTTTTTGTGCCATATCCTCAATTCTTGTCTTGAGTGCCTACCGGGAAATACAATCAGAATATTAAAAACAATTCCACTCAAAATAGAAAGAGGTGCATATAGGTAATCCTTTTTTAAATGTTTATTGACTACAAATTGTAACATTTAACAACGGCAAAAGCTTTTGTTAGTGAAAAGAAACAACTGTGTTATAATGCCAAATATGGGTACATAGACAAAACAGTTCTGTTGCTTTTGGCAGCATGTAAACATGTGAGGAACATATATTGTCCTAACACAGAACATTTGCTTAAATCTAGAGATCTTAATTTAAACAATAACAAACAGGCCTTGAGAACAGAACCACTCTTACATTCAAAGGCAGGGCTTTGGATTAAATTAATTAGTCAAGGAATACATTTTTTTAACTATATCTGAATGTTATACAGTATTTCAATTTCCTTATTGGAATAAAACACTATAGGTTTCTGATGGTATAGGACAGTGAGGAATTTATCAATTATAATCCTCAAGCATCAAGGTGTAAACATCCAAAAATGAATGTGGCAACTGAAGATTCTGTCATTAATTTACACTGCAATTACATTGTAAACAAAATAAATGACACGAAAAGGCACACCTGCTTATTGGCCGGAGAGATTTCTTGCCCTTCAAAACAATAAAAGGACACTTTGTTAAGGCTTGGTCCCGGTAACAAAATATTAAGATTCACTTCAACCTGAAAAAAATCTCACTGTCATGGTTTTATAAGCATGTCGCTGGAAAGATGTTATGGCAGGTGAAATGGGGAGCCAATACAGTGCCTTTAAAACCCTGGGGACAAGCATCTCACAGACATGGTTGAAGCCAAGAAACATGCAGTTAAGGGCTTGATATTGACAAGTTGATTCGGTTGTGCCAGAGAAGGAATACATTTGATAAATGGAGCCACGTTGGGAGCCCAGAAGAAGTATGACAACCACTTGGTTCACACAAAAGACAGCCTAATAAAACAACTGTAGTCAATGCAAACACTTAAAAATAAATTAAAATGTTTTTTATATCAAGCCCCCACATTCACGAAGAAGATCACAGTAGCATTGTAGAACATTTTCAAGTAATTCCCAAACGGTCTTACAATAACCTAGCCACACGTCTGAGTCACACACCTGACAATTGAGAGATACGCTCAGAATCTGCATTGTCAGTACCAGCATGCACTGCAATAAAAATCTAAACAGCAATAAAAGGGTGGTGGGGCTAGGTCTATCTGTATGTTACTAGGCAACAGTTATCTGTCAACAACAGGGAGTTTCAGGATCCCACTTTTAACAAACTTCATGAATGCCTAATAAAACCTAATGCGCTATGCAAATAATGATTGACCAGATGTCTGTGAGAAAGCTGTCCTAGGACAGAAAGGAAAACATATTTGGCAAAGCATCTGACGGTTTTGACTGTTATGTGTTGTACAGATTTGTTTTATGTTACATTAACTTTAGAAAGCATAGGGCGCTCACGCATTGTGATCCTCTGCTGCATATATACTGCTGCAGTATTGGACAGATAGAGCAAAAAAATATAAGATGAGATAAAATATATACACACACACACACCTGCAGAAAAAGAGACCACAGCACTTTTTCTTTCCTTTCCAAAAAAGTCAAAAAGGAAGGTTTTTTGTGAGTAACAGAAGGGTTAAAATTAAGAAACCACTGCCAATTGAACACATATGTTCCTCTCTCAAGACCTCCCTTTCCAGCTTATTTGGAAAGGGAAGAAAAAGATGCAGTGGTCTCTTGATTTTTTCAGAGGTGTATATTTGAAAGGTATTTTCTGTTATGGGGTTTATGAAGCATTTGTCCCTAAAGTACACTGTTCCAACTGGGGCTGGGTCTCATGCGAATAATTAATGTGTAGAATTCAATTAAACTGCGACAGAAAATAACAGTTACTGCACACCAGCAACATTCATTTAAACTAAAAAACAGTTTAAGCCTACATCGTCACACACTGACGGTGTGAATATTTATCTAAAAATGACCTCATAAGGTCAAAACACCATCCAAGTCTTGGCACGTTTACAGTAAAACTCAAAGCAGCCAGGCTGTACTTCAGTAGCATTACTTCAGTCCAGCCTTGGTTACTTCATGTTAAAAGAGCCTGGACTTTAAATAAATGTTCAACGCTACTACATAAAAAACATGTGCAAGAATGAGTGTGTGTGTGTGTCTGTGTGTCTGTGTGTCTGTGTGTCTGTGTGTCTGTGTGTC
>JACXGJ010017775.1:0-10832 GCA_016801105.1 Esox niger
GGGGGGGGGGGGGACCCAGGAGCCACACACACACACGGTGTCATTTTCACGCTACGGAGCCGAGCTGTGCCTCAGCAGCCGGGGAATGTGAAGGACCGGTTCAGAGTGATGAGGTCTTGGTCAGTGCCGTGTGGTTCGTACAACAGTGCGAAAACGAAACCAATTGGGTTTCCTTGCGCCGTTCGTTCCTGGGGTTGTGAGCTCGGTTCGTCATTGCCACTCATCAGTGCTGTCTTCCTGGTCCAGATCATGTGAGCATCCGTGGTGGACGTTGTGAGTGTGTCATGTGACAGTGTGGCAGCCACTCAATCGTGGCCTTCAGTCTGTTCCATATGTGTGGCGTCCTGTAATTGGCTGATGCTTTGACTGCATACCCTCCCCCACTGGAATTAGAATCCCTTGTGTTAACAGAGATCCCTTCATAACTGTGAGATGGCTAACATGTATGAGGTCAATGTAACAGGTTATCTTTTTTTTCTCAGACGTTCTCACACATGCAGAATAAGAATTTCAGGCAGAGAGACTGTATCAGATTTGTGTTCAGTAGGCACAAAATATGTAACATTTCATTGGCAAGTTTCAAAATACTCCTTGTTTTGTGCTTGCTGAACACCATACTGACTTGAGCTGGGAGGGCTATTTGTGAACCCTTTGACCTCTGACCCTCTGGTCACCAGGATGCTGTCGGGACAGGACGGGCATCGTCACGCCCGCTCCCAGACAATGCCCATCATCCGGACCAAGAACGCCCTGACCAACCCCAAGCTGCTGCAGATGATGGAGACCGGTAACGCCACCACAAGTAAGCCCGCCTCTTCCTCCACTGCCGGGCACTGCCAACATGGCGCAGTAGCCTTTTGCATTTACCCAACATCAATAGTGTTCTTTCTTAACAATTTCTAAGTAATGTCTTTTTTAGGTGTGCTAAAGTTAAGGATAGGATCAGTGTTGTGCTGCTATACATCTCCGCTACCCTGTCCTTACCTTAGATGGAAGTATCCTGGAGGGAGATCACCTGAGCCCCATGGACATCGAGGCAAATCTGTCTACTGAGGTGGCGCTGACCGTTCTGGATGTCCTGGGCCTGTTTGTCCAGAACCACAAGGTCAGACAATGACACTGACCAGTGTCTTAATGGTCAGATGCAAACATCTACAAATGCTACGATTGGAATGATTCGGATCACTTTCCCACAACATTTCTAGAAATTCAAGAAAAACTGGATGGAAGGTATCAAACATTTTCAATATAGGATATCTGGGGAAATCCCAGTCATTTTCTGGAAGTAATTGGCTGGTATTGAGAGGCGGTTATTTGTTAAGGTAATCAGTCCCTTTCCTCCCCTGCCATCCATTAATCTAATTTGACAGAACACTGTCACCTGGTGGATGTACAAATAACTACAGGTCATTTTTCACCATTATTCGTCCTGGTGATTAGTTCAGTTTATGTTGTTCTAGGCTACTATGCAGCCTTCTAAACTCTTTCAGACATTATTTGATACCTACAAACATTATAGAGCAACTCAGACATGCTTGAACTGACCCATTGGAGGTTAATGTCATGCATGTGTCCCAAATAGCATTATTCTGTTGAGATATAGGGTGTACTTTGGGTAACACCCTGAATGTTGTTTGCTGTTCCCTCTTTCCCACAGAAACAGTTGCTACAGGACGAAGGTCAGAACCTGCTGATGAAGAAGGTGTTTGACACGTACCTCCTGTTCTTCCAGATCAACCAGTCAACCAACACCTTAAAGCATGTCTTTGCTGCCCTGCGCCTCTTCATACAGAAGGTCTCTGCAGTGACAGATAGCACACACACACACACACACACACACACACACACACATACACACACGGATACACGCACACACCAATTCCTACACACACACACAGCACATAACTTAAATAATATTTTGTCAAACAGCTTTTTTGATTCCAAACTCTCTCTCTCCCCTTTTCTGCATCTTCCTCCCTCTTCATTCTTCATTTATCTCTAATCTTCCTTTCCCTTTCCATCCTCCATCTTTCTTTCTCCCTCCAACTTCCCGTCTTTGTCCAACTTCCTCCATCTTTCCGTTTTCCTTTCTCCCCAGTTCCCCTCTGCGTTCTTCCAGGGTAAGGCAGACCTGTGTGGCTGTCTGTGCTATGAGATCCTGAAATGTTGTAACCACCGATCCAGCTCCACCCAGACGGAGGCCTCTGCTCTCCTCTACTTCTTCATGAGGAAGAACTTTGAGTTCACCAAGGGCAAGTCCATCGTACGCTCCCACCTACAGGTCAGTCTGAGTTATTACACTTACATTACATTTATTTCCCTGGTCCCTGGTGGGAATATGTATGGAGTATGTGTGGGCACGGAGTGTGTGTGTGTGTTTGTGTATTGTATTGTTTGGTGAACACAGAGCCTGGAGAGAGAGGCCTGAACAGGTCTATGGCTGATCCAATCTGAAACAGGCAAAGACTTTGCACATCACTAGCTTGTTTTAGAGCAGTTAATATCTCCTCTTCCTGCTCTGAATCCTCTCTCCTGTAGTTAATCAAAGCAGTGAGTCAGCTGATCGCGGACGCTGGGATTGGAGGCTCACGCTTCCAACAGTCTCTGGCCATCATCAATAACTTTGCCAACGGAGACGCTCCTCTCAAGGTGAGAACTGGAACTGGACTTCTAGCCAGTGTCCTAAATGGCATGGTGTTCTCTTTCTAGTGCCATACTTTTAACCAGGGCCCATAAGACTCTATACAAAAATAGGGCATTATCTAGGGAATAGGATGCTATTTTGGAATTAAAGAGTCACATGACTGAGTACACCCAGAAAACTTTCTTCCAGTAGCAACACACTTTGAAAAAGAAACATTCCAGATAAAACGCTTTCAGGTCAGATAAAACCCATTTTGGTTAAAAATGACATCATAACATACCAGAGCTTCAATTTGTTAACTGCAAATGGTTGAACCTCAACCTAAAAATATTTTTTATCCCAGAGATTTCATCAGCATGCACAAATAATTGTTTCTTTTATGAATTGCTCTGATAACAATGCTTTGTCTATCACTGTAGGATAACTCTTTTCTGGTTCCTGGGAGAAGCCTTTTTGGTTCAGGGTAGAAATAATAGGTTCCACGTAGATAAGAAACAAATGCTTCTGCCAGGATCCCAAAGTAGGGTTCTCCTATAGGTTCATCAGAAGAACCCTTTTGTAACCCTTCATATTTTCTCTTTAGGGTGGACTGTCTGTGTTGTAATTTGATGTGACGTCATCTCATATCGTTTCTGTAACTAAGCAACAATTAATACTGCTTAATATACTTGAACATATTATAACAAGTGTATCATCCATCCGCACGCCATTTCAGAACACGTCGTTTCCCGCCGAGGTGAAGGACCTGACCAAGCGGATCCGCACGGTACTGATGGCCACATCCCAGATGAAGGAGCATGAGAAGGACCCAGAGATGCTGGTGGATCTACAGTACAGCCTGGCCAACTCCTATGCCAGCACGCCTGAGCTCCGGCGCACTTGGCTGGAGAGCATGGCCAAGATCCATGTTCGTAATGGAGACCTCTCAGAGGTACAGCACACCAGGGAACGGTTATTCTGCTATGACCACAGCCATCCCTTTGGTGACTGATTTATACTGATGTGACCACAGCCATCACTTTGGTGACTGATTTATTCTGCTATGACCACAGCCATCACTTTGGTGACTGATTTATACTGCTGTGACCACAGCCATCACTTTGATGACTGATTTATTCTGCTGTGACCACAGCCATCACTTTGGTGACAGTCACACATTCTAGCCAGAGTTTCAGAAGCTCACCTTAAATGGATGATTTCACAATACATTTTGCAAGTCTAGGCTTGGTTTACCTCAATGTTCATTATGGTGATCAGGAACCGAGTCTATTTTAAGCATCTCCGAGTAGGAGTACTGATCTAGGAACAGGTCCTGGCTCATTCATTTGGATGTCTTTTGGCCAAACTGACCGTAGCACATTCTCTGATCTGTCCCTCTCAGGCGGCCATGTGCTACATCCACATCTCTGCGCTGATCGCTGAGTCACTGAAGAGGAGAGGTGAGCATCCCGGAGGCGATAACATGGGTGCCCCGCTAACAGGCTTCTACTGTGTGTGTGTGTGTGTGTGTGTGTGTGGGTGTGTGTGTGTGTGTGGACACGTGCGCACTGCATGCTCTTTAGCGTTTGCATCCTTGTGTAGAAAACATCTAACTTCACTGAGTCTTCTGGCTATGTCGGGCGAGTGTTTGTGACATCATCATTTAGCGCTGTGTGCATATGGCTAACGAAACCTTTCTGAGCAGATGTTTGTTTGCATATGAAAGGGTGTAAAGAGAGAGAGTGTGTGTGTGTGTGTGTGTGTGTGCGTGTGTGTGTACCAATGCGTTGTACAGCATGTACATGTGCTTGCATGTTTGTCATCTGCTTTGTGTATTAGCAGAGAAGCCTGTACTGATACACACAAACACAGAGACATCTCAGAGATACAGCCTCTCCATCCAGCGTGTACTGATACACACAAACACAGAGACATCTCAGAGATACAGCCTCTCCATCCAGCGTGTACTGATACACACAAACACAGAGACATCTCAGAGATACAGCCTCTCCATCCAGCCTGTACTGATACACACAAACACAGAGACCTTTCAGAGAAACAGCCTCTCCATCCAGCCTGTACTGATACACACAAACACAGAGACCTCTCAGAGAAACAGCCTCTCCATCCAGCCTGTACTGATACACACAAACACAGAGACCTTTCAGAGAAACAGCCTCTCCATCCAGCCTGTACTGATACACACAAACACAGAGACCTCTCAGAGAAACAGCCTCTCCATCCAGCCTGTACTGATACACACAAACACAGAGACCTTTCAGAGAAACAGCCTCTCCATCCAGCCTGTACTGTTACACACAAACACAGCATCCCTATTATCCATACATCTCAACGGACCCCGGTCGAAAGTACCGCACTACATACGGGAAAAGTGTGTGATTTGGGACGCACTGCGACCTCACGTGGACACTTCTGCATGTGCAGTACGGTCTCCTACGATAGGGGGCGCTGTGTCCGGCCACGCCTGCTTACTATCCCTGCATGCTTCACCGTACAGAGCGTGAGCCGTCCTCTCTCTGTCTTTCCGCCGCCGCCTCTCGCCTGTGTGGTCAGCGTGCCCAGTGAAGGCAGCGAAACGGCCCGTGCACACGGGTTTAAACTCCTGTACTCCTCAATCACGCAGGCTACTGGAAACCCGACAAGGCCAGGATGTCAAGTGTGGTGGCAGAGGAGCCCAGTGTCATTAACTGTAGCCCCTTACTAACCCCCCGGGATGGAGAAAGTGAGTGTGCCGCCCTGGGGCCTGGCCGGGAAACGTGGGGGGGGGGGGTTTGGGGTTGAACTGTGCTTACTAAAGAATCAGGATGCACTGCACGTGCACCAGGTATTTAATTATGTGAACAGGACCATAGCATCGCTTTTAATACTTCAGCTGTTTCTTCAGGTACTTCAGATGAAGTAGCATAATACCCGTAGTTCTTGCAGATGTACAATGTCATGTTTGGAAGTTGACTTTGCAGTGAAATATGCCTTCTAAGTAGTTTGCCAGTCAGTGAAGATAGTGGAATGTACCCTTTCACATTCAACACTGGTAGAATTTAGTACTGGCGCCTCCTGAGTGTTTCAGCGGTCTATGGGACACATTTTCAGTGTGCGCCGCTACAACCCGCGTTCAGTCCTAGGGTGCTTTACAACGGCCGGGAGGCTCCAATGGTAAATACATATTGGCCAAGCGTTGTCACAGCCTACGGAAAGTGGGGGGCCAACCAAGTGTTGTCACAGCCTACGGAAAGTGGGGGGCCAACCAAGTGTTGTCACAGCCTACGGAAAGTGGGGGGCCAACCAACGTTCCTATTCTCATAGTTGGGAATTGCTGCCATAAAAGGATGTTGTAACTAATTATAAAAAAGTGGGATTAAACTGGGAGTAAAAATTGATTGAATAAAGAATGTTGGCAGGTGCAGTGTTTTGTTGTCCGTCTCTCATTTACCCTGCCCTTACGTTATAAACAGACCTTTACTGACATCCACCAGGTATCACTTGATATGCGTTCAGAAAGCATGTTCACAATGAATGGTGTGTGTTTAGGTTTGTTTATGTCGAGCACAGGGAATGTCACGTAGCACATACAGTACTGTGTGGGTGTGGGGGTGGGTGGGTGTGTGTGAGTGGATGGGTGGGTGGGTTGATGAAAGGAAGTATGCCGTCCGTGTGTTCAAACCTGCAGACGATAAAAGGGCCACAAGGAAAAACGTGAGCATGACGATATGTTGTTCCCATGTGTCCGTGTGTCCCTCCCTCTCTGATGTCCTACTCTGTGTGATACCTCAGCGTCCTTCTCTATGGGCTGGGCAGCCTTCCTCTGCATCACGCCCAACGTGAAGGAGGAAGGGGCCATGAAGGAGGACACAGGGACCCAGGACACCACCTACACAGAGGTACCAGAACTCCCACTGGGTGCAGTGCTAAGAATCCCACTGGTGTTTCAGCGCAGATTCTAACAGAACAGATGTTCGACGAGCTTCCATATACCGTCCGTATGCAGAGTGCTGTGGGTCACTCTGCCTGTCCTCTGTGTAACGCGCCGTCTGTGTGCGACGCAGGATACTCTGGTGGAGCAGCTGGAGCTGTGTGTGGACTACCTGTGGAAGTCCGAGAGGCACGAGCTCATCGCCGATATCAACAAGCCTGTCATCGCCGTCTTTGAGAAGAGGAGAGATTTCAAGGTGGGGGGGGGGGGGGCTGTTTCTTGACCCGGACCTGGACACTCTGGTGGGACGGAGGAATATGGATCGCGATTGACGTGTGTGTGTGTGTGTGTGTTCCACAGAGGCTGTCTGAGCTGTACTACGACATCCACCGCTCGTACCTGAAGGTGACGGAGGTCGTGAACTCTGAGAAGCGTCTGTTTGGTCGATACTACCGAGTGGCCTTCTATGGACTGGTAAGTACCACGAAAAAAACACAGAAGATTAACGACACACCTCATGAGCGCGTGTGTGGCTTGTACCGGGCCTGAGGACCAGTCTGTCTGTGCCGTTATCGCAGGGGACCTCTGGAACAGACCCAGTCCCTACTCGCTGAGTATCTCCATTGTCTCCCATACTCTCAGATTCACTAAGCCGCTGGGATGGGTGTAGAAGAGTCTGAATCCTTTAGACATTTTATCTTTAGTGAAATAGAGGGAAGAGCGGACCTGAACCTGCTCCCCCGTCAGAGTCTTTAATTGCTTTGTCTGCTTTCTTTTCTTCTATTTGGTTTCTCTGTGTCAAAGATTGCGGTAAGTTTTGGTCTCTGTTGTTCATTTCTCCTCTTGCCTCCTGTCCTCTCTTACGTCACACTCCACCAGTAATAGCCGTTTTAACCTCTAAAACAACGAGTCAGACTCCCTGTCTTGTTGTCTGTGTGTTGTACACATACTGTATATATGGTGAGTACACCTGGGTTGGTTGTGTTTCTATTCAGTCAATTTGGGTATTGAATTATTATTCAGATTCAAGTTGGCCTCATTGAATATAAAATAGGAAAACAATGTTTCAAATTTGAATTAAAGTACCTCCAGAATTTACAGAAGTGAAATACAACTGACCCTGACCCTGGTATCTAACCCAGAACCTACCTCTAATAATCTCCAGTCATATTTCCCTTCAGTTATCCCTGTGTCTAATCTGTAGCTCGTGTGAACTGATCTCAGTACAGTTGATGTCCAGATGACATGACATACATGCCGGCAGGCCAGAGCAGGGCCCAGACAATTGACCAAGCATCTCAGGGTGGGTCTACTGATTTGGGATCAAGTCAAGATCAGAACCCCTTTAACACTTTGTGAATGCAGGTCCAAGGTCTTGGAACAGTGGAATATAGGTCTCTTTCTCAATTGGTCTCTCCTCCATTTCTCCAAACACATTGAAGAACATGGTATAGGAGAAGGTACCTTACTGTATGCCTTCTACTACAACACAGTTGAGCCAAAGAGATTAACAAAGGAGATTTTTTTTGAGACAGAGCGTAGGACTTGATTACAAAGGAAAATAACCCTCATTGCTCTTTGACCCAACAGTGCTCCAAGAACTACATCTGAATGACCTCTGCTTCATCCAGAACATAACATTGTCGTTTTGTCATTGTCTTTTCTGATTATTTTTGTGTTCTAACAAGCTGATGCAACACCTAGAAACTCCTGATTAGACTGCTAGAGATCCACAGTGAACCACAAGGAGGCGATGTTAGCAAATACATTGTGACAAAGGGACGGAGGCCGATATCAGAGGAACTGTCATACAGTCCACTCACATACATACACTACATTGTACTAATAAATAAATATTGAAGCCGTTATTGCTTTCAAACATATAGAAGACCACACACACATTATTTAAAAGTTTACATTTCGGTCAGGTAGAAGATGTTCTTAACCAAGCACACAGACAATGCAGTCCTGTGTAGTTGGGTAACAGTGTGTTTCCGTAACAGGGCTTCTTTGAGGAGGAGGAGAGTAAAGAGTTCATCTATAAGGAGCCCAAGCTTACGGGACTGTCCGAGATCTCTCAGAGGCTCCTCAAACTCTATTCTGACAAGTTTGGTGCTGACAACGTCAAGATGATTCAGGACTCCAACAAGGTCAGTCCGCTAGCTCCCTCCAGCTTCCAAACACTGTCCCGTTCGTAGGTTTAATATACTGTTATTCAACGTGTATTTTCCTCAGATCTTCTCATTTCAACACCATATCCACCTTAGGCAAAGAGCCAAACCCACAGATGTGATTTGCAGATGTTCGCTAGACAGCATCTGCAATTGGATTGGCCTTTAGTCAGATAACATGTGAACAGAGCTCTATGGCCACCCACACAGCAGTAGGTTTGGGGTCAATATGGGAATTCAGAAGCAGAAAAGA
The DNA here is from genome assembly GCA_016801105.1 of Esox niger. Classification (NCBI taxonomy): domain Eukaryota; kingdom Metazoa; phylum Chordata; class Actinopteri; order Esociformes; family Esocidae; genus Esox; species Esox niger. The sequence goes on from JACXGJ010017775.1 coordinate 8,979, forward strand.
ACCCCATTCATTCAAAACCATCTACATTTTCAGTATCAAATCTATTCTAATCACCTTTCATAAATAAGGAGCAAAAAGGACAATTTCTATTCTTTTCTGCAAGATCTGTTTTGAAAAATACAACTGTTTTTAACTATTTAATTGTATCCAAACACAGATCTTATTATTTTTGAAAAACAATGGGCATTTTAAGAGAGTGAGTTTGTCTTTACAAGAATTAAAACTCTGTGAAATTGACCAGAACAGATCAGCTGAATTAGTTTGAAACTGTTTTTACAACACTGTGCACTAATAATTAGGGCTGGCTGTGCTTTTTGGTATACCCCCCCTTCACCCACACCAGGTGAACCCTAAAGACCTGGACCCCAAATTCGCCTACATCCAGGTGACCTATGTGGTACCCTACTTCGATGACAAGGAGCAGCAGGAGAAAAAGACGGACTTCGAGCAACATCACAACGTCAATCGCTTCGTGTTTGAGACGCCGTTCACGCTGTCGGGGAAAAAGCATGGTGACGTGGAGGAGCAATGCAAGAGGCGCACCATGTTAACCAGTGAGTGTCTCAATGTCCTACCTTAACTTCCAATTGACTAACATTACTATCAACAGAAGCACAACTGGGAATATGCACTGTAACACATACAGCATATTCGGTGTGCAAACGGCACAGGATTCAATCACACAACCGCTGAATCCAACGGCGTTTCGCTGTGTGTAACTAGCTTCCAAATATTGCAGGTATCAGTGACCTATTCTGAAGAGAATTTATTTATGGTAGAAGTGCAGTGGAATGAACCATTTTGGTGTATTTATAATATAAGAATTCTGGAAGACTAATTTCCTTCAAAGCAACTTAAATGTACATACACTACGGTTCAGAGGTTTTGGTCACTTAGAAATGTCCATGTTTATGAAAGAAAAGCAAATAATTTTGGTCCATTAAAATGATATAAAATTGACCAGAAATACAGTGTAGATATTGTCAATGTTGTAAATGACTTATTGTGGCTTAAAACGGCAGATTTTTTTAATGGAATTTCTACATAGGCATAGAGGCCCGTTATCAGTAACCATCACTCCTGTGTTCCAATGGCACATTGTGTTTGCTAATCCAAGTTTATCACTTAGAAAGGGTAATTGATCATTAATTTGTTTTTGGCCATTTTGAGCCTGTAATCGAACCCGCAAACGCTCATGCTGAAGATAATGAACCAGTCTACTAAACAAGGCCAGTTTATTCTGGCACAACAGTTTTCTCAAAAAGGTTTTCTAATAATCAATAATCCTTTTAACATGATAAACTTGGATTAGCAAACACAATGTGCCATTGGAACACAGGAGTGATGATTGCTGATAACGTATGCCTATGTAGAAATTCCATTAAAGAATCAGCCGTTTCCCACTACAGTAGACATTTACAACATTAACAATGTCTACAAGGTATTTCTGATCAATCTGATGTTATTTCAATGGGGGAAAAAATGCTTTTCTTGCAAACCCAAGCCTTGAGGTGATAAGCTTTTCTTATGACACCAAACCTTTGAACAGTAGTGTATATGTGTATATATATATATTTTCTAAATGGATGGAATCTTTGGTTCCTCACACCCGTCTCTCCCCTATCCCTCCTCCTGCCCAGCGAGCTCCAGCTTCCCCTACCTGAAGAAGCGCATCCAGGTGGTGGAGCAGCAGAGCACAGAGATGAATCCCATCGAGGTGGCCATTGACGAGATGTCCCACAAGGTGTCCGAGCTCAACCAGCTGTGTGCCATGGAAGAGGTGGACATGATCCGGCTACAGCTCAAACTGCAGGGCAGCGTCAGTGTCAAGGTGAGGGAGGGAGGGAGGGAGGG
>JACXGJ010017776.1:0-10830 GCA_016801105.1 Esox niger
GTCCTCCCATTTCTCTCCTCCCTCTCCCCGTCCTGTCCTCCCATTTCTCTCCTCCCTCTCCCCCTCCTGTCCTCCCATTTCTCTCCTCCCTCTCCCCCTCCCGTCCTCCTATCTCTCTCCTCCCTCTCCCCCTGTCCTCTCTTGACTCTTCCTCTTCCTGTCCTCCCTTGTCTCTTCCCTCTTCTGTCCTCCATTTTCTCTGCTCCCTCTCCCCCTTCTGTCCTCCCTTTTTGTCTCTCCCCCTGTCCTCCCTCGTCTCTCTCCTCCCTCTCCCCCTGTCCTCCCTCGTCTCTCTCCTCCCTCTCCCCCTGTCCTCCCTCGTCTCTCTCCTCCCTCTCCCCCTGTCCTCCCTCGTCTCTCTCCTCCCTCTCCCCCTGTCCTCCCTCGTCTCTCTCCTCCCTCTCCCCCTCATCAGACATAGTAGCAGCTCACTACCACCCATGGGGATTCCTGCCGTTGTCCCAGGGGCCGTGCCAGCCAATGTTTGAGGAGCTTCTCCTACTCCTACAGCCCCTATCCCTGTTGCCCTTTGACCTCGACCTGCTGTTCGAGCCGCGATTGGTCCAGAAGAGCCAGGAACACCTGAGGAGCAAGGAGCAGCTCTGTTCCGCCTCCGCCGGACAGAGCCTGGACCAGTCAGCACGCTCCACCTTTCAGCTCATGAGGGGGTGGAGCATGGACTCACGGAGGGCGGAGTCTATGAAAGAAGCTCACGAGGACAAAAAGGAAACTTCCGGGCCGGGGAAGAGAGAGAGGCTGGGGATCAGACGAGAGGGAACGTGGCCCAGGATGGAAGCTGTGGGTGAGAGGGGACGTTGGGAGAGGAAGACGATGAGGACAGGGTCGACGAGAGACGGGGGTGGGGTGGACCGTTTAGGGGCTGGGCTTGTTGAAACGCACCCAATGACGACAGAACTAGGAACAGGTTTTGCAAATCTGTGGAGGGAGAGTGGGAGGGGGCGGGGCGTGTCGAAGAGACCGAAGGGGGTTGGAGGAGAGTGCCAGGCAGAGGAGGTAGAGAAGGAGGGAAGGAAGGAGAAAGAGAGGGATGGGGGGGAAGAGGGTCGCCAACGGCAGGAGCGTGACCGACAGGCGGGCTGGTGGTACCAGCTAATGCAGAGCTCCCAGGTCTACATCGACCAGTCAGCACAGGGCGGGTCAAAGTTCATCAAGAGCGAGAAGAGGAAGAAGTCGGTGGAGAGGCGGAGCCACAGCACAAGTCAGCTCCCGCCCCCCAGGGAGGGTGTGGTGGAGGGGGCGGAGTCTAGCCTGGAGGATGAGAGAAGCAGGAAAAGCAGCTCCAGCTCCAGTGGGGAGTCGGCAGGGTCCCGGGGGAGAGGAAGACCCTCTTGGATGGGGAGTCCTCCAGAGTCTGTGCTCACCCAGGACAAGGATCCAGGACCTCTGGTGTCTGAGGCCACAGCGGCCCAGTCTGTGCCCCAGGCTGAAGGCCCCTCCCCGGGCCAGGGGATGCGGTGGAGCAGGCTGTTTGGGTCCAACCTAGGTGGCGCTGGGTCTCCCTCCAAGCTGACTGGAACTGATCAGAGGCCTGTCAAAACCCAGAAGAGCAGGTGAGTGGTGTTGAATGGGCAGTACATTTGTATTAAAGTCACATTCTAAAGCAATTTGAAACAGAAACATTGCTTTTTATATTTTTATTTTATATAACCTGCCAAGTCATTGACAGTGATGTACCGTTGCACTGTCTGTCCCATCCAGGCTGCCGTCCGGCTGGTTGACAGGTCTGGACATGTCCGTTCTGGACCTGGTAGCGCAGACAGTGGGGGCCGGCACGGTTAGGAGGGTGGAGCCTTCAGCTCCTCCGGCCACGCCCACTGTGAACCAACCCACTCTGCCCTCTCCGCCTCTGCTGCCATTAGAGACCCAAACCAAACAGCCATGGTAAGGTCAGACCTTTTTAGAGAAGATTACTTCATTTGAATGTTTTATACCTCTCCATTAGTCCATTTTTTAGGCCAGTGAATAGACGTGTTAGTATTATGTTCATGCATAATAGGTTTATCTGATATGTTTAATGTAAAATGTGTTGACATTTTGATCAAATCAAGTTTTTTGCCACATTTAAGCCTGAACTCAACGCCATCAGCATTTTAGCTTGAACCCAACACCATCAGCATTTTTAAGCCTGAACCCAACACCTTCAGCATTTTAGCTTGAACCCAACACCATCAGCATTTAAGCCTGAACCCAACACCTTCAGCATTTTAGCTTGAACCCAACACCATCAGTATTTAATCCTGAACGCAACACCATCAGCAATTTATCTTGAACCCAACACCATCCGCATTTAATCCTGAACCCAACACCATCAGCAATTTATCTTGAACCCAACACCTTCCGCATTTAAGCCTGAACCCAACACCATCCGCATTTAAGCCTGAACCCAACACCTTCCGCATTTAAGCCTGAACCCAACACCATCCGCATTTAAGCCTGAACCCAACAACAGCCTTTTATCGTGAACCCAACACCAGCCTTTTATCCTGAACCCAACACCAGCCTTTTATCCTGAACCCAACAACAGCCTTTTATCGTGAACCCAACACCAGCCTTTTTTCCTGAACCCAACACCAGCCTTTTAGCCTGAACCCAACACCAGCATTTAAGCCTAAACCCAACACCAGCCTTTTAGCCTGAACCAAACACCATCAACATTTAAGCCTGAACCCAACACCATCAGCATTTAAGCCTGAAAACACCATCAGCATTAAAATGTTTTAACAGAGGTTTTCTTTCTGCCGCAGGATTTGTGTGCGTATGAAATAGTTTAAAGGGGCAATCTGAAATTGCGACATACATTACAAATAGTTTAAAGGAGCAATTTGGAAATGCTACATGACGTTTTTGACCTATGCATTAATTACATTCATCCATTGATTCTTCCAGAAATCAAGTGACTTCACTCCCATGTTTGTAAACTAAATAAATGTAACATTTTCTCCTCCTTCCTCTCTCTCCCTCCCACTCTCTCTCTCTGTCTCTCCCTCCCACCCTCTCTCTCTGTCTCTCCCTCCCACTCTCTCTCTCTCTCTCCCACCCTCTCTTTCTCTCCTGTAGTCTGGTGCATGCCCTGTGCCACCACATTGCCACAGAGCCCGACCAGCTGAGTTTCCAAAAGGGAGATGTTCTGAGGGTCCTTCGTCGGGCCGACTCCGACTGGCTGCTCTGCTCGCTGGGGACCCAACAGGGCCTGGTGCCCATCATCTATGTCACCCTGAAAAGCCTGGATAACAGCCAGGGACCCCAAGGGCCACACTGACTCCCACAGGAGTTCCCAAAGCCGGTTTTCCAGAAATCCCGGTTGAAGGAAATCTGTCCATCCTCCGATCAGGATTTGTGGGAAAACCTGAACGTTTTGGGAAATTTCCTGGAATCTGGAATTGTTGGACACCACTGAACCCCGGGGCCAGATCAGGGGTGAAGGGTGAGGGGTGAAGGGTGAGGGGTGAGGGTGCTAGCGGAACAGAGAGAGATGAAGGGGAAGGATTCAAAGGGACACAAGGATGGGCCCTTGCTGCAAATGAGAAGATGGATTCTGAAGAGTTTCATGTGTAATTACTGTTACTATGGAGATGAGCATGACACACACACACAGACGTAAACACATGCTAACATAAGGAAATATACACGTAGGCAAGCAAACAGACAAATACACACTTATCTACGCATGCATTTACACTAAACTCATGCATGTATACATTCAAAGAGACGCACGCACACACACACACACACACACACACACCAACCAAACAAACAAACAGTCTGAGGACCTCTGACAGAATGAGATGAGGCTAGCTACAAAGACTGCCTTAGCTCAGCCATATGATAAACACAATACCACGCATAGCTGTGCTTTACCATGCTAATAGAATATACTTTATATATAGCCGCGCCTCACTTTGAATGCCAGTGCTACAATAATGCTAAATGCTAGTGCTAATGCTAGTAGTACTGATGCTAGTGCTATGCTAATGGCAGACTACAGAGGATTGCTCAAAGACTTGTCATTTAATGGATCCACAGCACCATCATGCTGCTTGATTTACTTCAAGCCCGGAGACCCCCTGCTTTGTAGTAGGACATCAGTAAGTAGTTTTGGTACAAATCACAAAAATAGGCAACATTGTTTGTGTGATCTAGCTGTCATCTCTGTGGATTAATTACCAGTGGACAGACGACCTGTTTGAACTCTTCATCAATTAATCGTCATCCGCAGATATTCGTCGCCTTCACAACACAACCATCAGACCGGAAAGTCTGACTGGACAAACCCAAGAACATCCTTCTGACTCCTTCCTGTCACTTCCTGTTTATTTTGACAGATGGGATGAACTGAACTGAGCTAGGCCGTAGTGCATGTAACCTAGCGAACGTGAGGCATTTTGTCGTTTCACTTTCTCCTTGTTCTGAACCCAAACCCTTAGCTCCTCCCACCTGACCCCCACACTCCCCTTTATCCAATATAATTGCACATTCTTTGGAGAGGGGGTATGGACCCAGTACCATGACAACAGAGGAAACCATCAGATTAAAAAGGCCATGATAAGATTTGAGCTATATATTTGTCTGTATATCAGTCCATATGTACTATATAGGCCAATACCAATTTACACATCTAGTGGGTGCCATTTATTTATGGACTACTGGTGATATTATTTATACATTTTGAGGGAAACCCATGCGAATGCAATGGCAGTGGTGGTGAATAATGAACCAAGGATGTTCAATGAAAGCAAGGCCTGGTTTTGGAGGTCTGTTTTGGGGCTTTGCTAAACGCGTCGAGGAGGCGGTTCTACACCCCCAGCCCAAAAATGCCCAACGGGCACTTAAAAAAAAACATACCAAGAATGTTTTAAAGCAGTTCAAATCCTTTAAATGATACCGATTGGTTCTGTTGCACGCTAACAGGGAAAAGGACCAGTGTTTATTACGTTTGCCTTAAAGTGCTTGAGGAAGAACCACGGAGAGAGCAGCTGATCTGTATGTGTCTGGCCCTGACCAGTGGTCCCACCCATTGGTCCTTACATGGTGTTTTATACATGCTACGGTGTGTCAAACCAGCCGCTTTCCCCGGGGTTTCAATCCTGTGAGGTTCCAGTTGACGTCTCAGGCTTTTCTGTCTGAAAAATGTGTAGGAATTATATAGTGAGAAGTAATAATATGCAGCTAGCGAAGAGGCTGAGAACCCTGACACGTGTTGTCTTTGGCATGTAGGCATTTGTTGCTTTCAGATGTTTCAGATGTGGCCTTACACTAAGATTGAGCTGTACAAGAAATTCAGAGTTGGCGATAGGGATTAGGTCTAAACCTTAGATTATTTTCATTAACACCTAGGTGTGGATGTTTTGTAGAGCCTCACAATAGAGAGTTAAATAATTTAAACATTGAAATAATGGGTTAGCAAAACTTAAATTACTGGGACAAATTTGAAAAGAAATCAGTTTACCTAGCTTTTCATCGTTTTTTTCTGTAATTTAATTTTGTTGTACAGTTGTTTAATTTTTTATATAATTTCTGGATTTTTTATTCCACAAATGAATTCATTATTTTGTTAGCTTGGAATTGTAAATATATTTAATTTCCTCAATATTTACATTTTGAAAGAGCGAGACATAAGAAGCTAATATGGATTCTCAACTACTGTATTTTAATATATTATTGTGTTACTAACAAGCATTTTATAAATGTATCATAGTGTGAGCGTTAGCATCAATGCTAACCTCAAGACTGTAAGGTACAATAGATTCAGTGGTTAAAGTACATTGCATGGAGATAGCTAACTGCCAAAACTAGATATGTATAACAATAGTCTGTTCAGAATTTTGGCATCTATCTATCACCATCCCTTAACCGGGTGGATAAACGGAAGTGGGCAGGAAATGCAGAAAAGGTGTGTCAGATATGCAGGATGACGTCTCTGATTTGTTAGTCTTCCAGGCAAAGTTTGCTCTTCATTGACATCCTCTGGCTGCTGCAGAGTCCCGTGTGACAGACAATGTGGTATATGTGTTGCAGTAGTCTTAGAGAGAGAGAGAGAGAGAGACTTGAAATTAGTGTGATATGGTGCCGATGGCTTTTCCCTCGATAGTAGCTTGTGACATCTTGAGGTCCAGGTTCACTACTGTTTCTTGCCCAGGATAGGTTATAAGAAGCTGGAAGATTCTGTTTGTCACTCTCTCTCTCTTGCCCCCTTTTCTCCCAGATCTCACATGAGTTATTTCTCCTGATAGTGTCCTGGTCTTGTCCATATACACTTATAAAAACCGATCAAAATCAGATCACAATCATCTACACCTGTCTAAAACATATGGACACTGTCGGAACCTGGACAAGATCCGGACACATTATGAGCGCCATGTTTAAGTAGGGTCTGTCCTGTCCCTCTCCAGGGTCTGATAGAGGTAAGCCATTAGTCCTGCTTTTATTCTGTAGCACCAATGACGGCACTTCTACCATTCTGTTCACATGTCCGTTTGATGCCCAGGTGGCCAGAGAAATCTGAGTTGAATTGATAGGCGCATTGTAACGGCCGGGATGAACGGGGCGGAGTGGATGTCAAACGCAGCGCCCAATTGGTCCGATTCCATTCCGTGAACTCCACTCTAGACGTCACTCCTCCCCCAGCCTCCTGTGATACGATGCTATTTGACGATGTGTGTGACAGCTCCTTGTCCATGCTTTATAATGACGTCTATGTATGAGATTATCAACGTACTATGGATGTTAATAACAACGTGCTCATGTGATCACAACTTCACGCGTCTCCCTTGTCATTTATTTCTTCCACACGATAATTGCTAGAATTGCCAGACGGCCAGTCCACTCCTGCCGTTAAATGTTGCGTTTTTAACTATTTTCCCCACTAGAGGGGGTCATTGTTCCACAGTCTGCCTTTTGATGCTACTTGTATGTCAAGTATCAATGTTTTCAAGTCTACTGACCTGTGGTTGAGCTTTTCATCCTAAATTCAGGAAACTGACTTATCATGAAACATTAACTATATGTCCCCTAAGATTGTCAATTAATCTACTTCATAGTTATTATGTTTATTTTCCGTTTCACTAAATTATTGAATTAACAAGTCTAGAAAGCTTTAAAAAATCTTCTGGGGAGTATTTCCTTGTAACTTTTCCCCCCTTAATGTAAAGAAAGAGACTGGAAATAGAAAAATTCAAATGAATAAGTATAATCTGACATAGGTGTTTAAGAATCTTTACATTTGGCATTTTACCGACGCTCTTGTCCAGAGTGACTTACAGTAAGTGCATTCTTCTTAAGGTGACCTGGAAAAACAACATCTGACCATCATACCAAGTACTCTTTCCTTCACTGAATCAGGAGGGATATTCTGGATGCATTAAGGTGGGATCATGCAAAGAGTCCTCTGAAAGCATCTTGGGGAGTAGAACTTTATATACTGATCAGAGTTTCTACGGGAACATGATGATTGTTAATGAGACATCTCCACAGAACACAATGCTCATTAATATGACATTTTAATAACTCAATAGTAAACCTCTGTAATTGTTTTGATCCATTGACCAACTAAAGACAGTTTCTTAAGATAAGATTTTATCAAACGATCAGATCTGGCACAATAATAACAAGTCTATTTCCAGTTTCACTGAAATCTCAGACCTTTTTTTGTGAGCATCAAATGAACTTGACCTTATTATTGTCTGATTCCATGTGAGTGAAAAAAATCCGCTCAAATAAACTGGAAGGGAAGTCCCAACACAGGTTGCTCTGTTTCATTTCTCTTTAAATCAAAACTGCATGTGATTATTTGACACTAACTGAAAGTGTCAGCATCTGGTTAAGGTACTTGCTGCTTGAGCCCTTGTGGGTTACCATGGATTTCTTTGGTGCTGTTCGCTAAGGCAGGCGTGTCTAAGCAGGTTGTTTTTATGGGTGACTCCAAGACGGCGTTTCGCCAGAATTGCATTGACTATGCAAAAGTTGAATTGCGTCACAATTCACAGACATTTGGACAAGGGAAGTGAAAACATGTTCCTTAGAAAGTAAATCTGAATTTCCTATTCACTGAGCGTCCCTCCAAAGGAGAAATGAATGCTGTCTGGGTTCCACTGCAAATTGACTGTCATACAGTGTTAAGAAGTTGTAGGCAAAAACAAGCCCTCACATGTACTGGACTCTACCAGGACTTATTGTTCAAATATTATTTTACCGTGTGCCAACTTCTTCCATTTTCTGCGGTCAGTGTTCTTTCGACCTATTTTGCGCCTCTATTCTGCTTTTTTCCCCACGACTCCTCCGGCCCAGAGGTGACCTGTAGGTCAGTCCAGTGACCTCCACGGTCTTGCCGGGCCCCCGTTCTGGCAGTCTGAAGAAAACAGGACCAGGAAATCCCTTGTGAAAATCCCAATCTGCTTCCCAGTCACTCCATGGCAGGTGGTGCAGCCGAGGCTCAGAACTAGCCTGTAGTGGTCAGCATGATGCGCCAGCATGCTGCGCCATCCCACATGAAATGGCTGTTGGGGACGTTTCAAACGCTGTGCACCGAAAGCGTCAGGAATGGATTTTGTTTGGATTATTTTAACCAAGCATACATACAGACGAACACAAACAGGAAATCATACAGAAACTAACACAGAGAAACAATTAATGTGAAAAAAGGAACAAAAATGTATTAGGCGACTAAAAGCAACTGTTGAGAAACAAGAAAGGAAGAAAGGAAAGCCCCCGACCCACTAGAATGACCCCCTCACCATCATGGCTTTGGATCCCAGGACACAAATCCCAGCCCAGCACCTGTGTGAGCTAACTTATTAATTATCATTGCCCCACAATGCAACAGAAACTGTTTCCAGTGCGGTCTTGCAGTGCTGCCCAATCTACAAATACTCAGATCATATTTTACATATATTACACTCTGTTGAACCCTCCTTTTATGAGGGTCTATATTCTAATGATTGAATCACAATTCATTTGAGTAACAGAAATAAATTAACAGAGTCAAAAAAACAGACACAGTGCTTTAAACGAAAAATGTGTGAGAATGAGAGAAACACACCCAGGAAATGGAAAACGAAGGAGAGTTCCTGAGGTGAGAAGGTCACACAGAGCCTTCGCAGTGGGGGACGGACACAGAGCATTTGTTCAGGGCCCTGGTGGGTGTTAAGAAAAGAAAAGAGATGTGTTAGTAGAGTATAGGGTGTAATCATTAACAGGAAAAAAAACCTCTGTGAACCTCCCGAAACCAATGTTAAAGCCGGAAAATCAACAAGTAAGGGCCATTACCCACGTCCCTCTTTTGGCAAATAATTTAGTTTTTGTCTGATATTAGGTTAACGGTCAAATTTGCATGGAATATAGTTAGAATTTATGACCTCTGGTGACATGATGCTCAAGTACTGCGCACAGAGCGAGGCAATTCTATGGCAGAAAGCCACTTCCCTTTCCCTCAATCTCTTTGTTCTTCCCATTTGTTGTGAAGTATAATATCAGGCACAGACGCTAACATGGAGCCGTCAGCCAACGTGGCAAACTGAGAATGTGTGCAGCACTTTGAGGACTTCAAGATGGCCGTTGTTGTGCCGTATGCTCTGTGTACAATGTGTGCCCTTGCCATCTCTTCTTACTAGAGGTCAGCAAAGTGCCCAAGATAATTTAATGTGCTTCAACATGAATTGAGGTTCTGCAAGGGATACATGCTGAGTTGAATAGGAAGAAGTAGAGGCTAACTGTCAGGACCACTGACGAGGAAACCTGGAGCAGATGCAATCACTTTATTAGAGTTGGTGGGAATGGAGTCGGAGCGTCCCCCCATGGCCTTCCTGCCCGATCAATGGGGTCTCGGGAGGCATGAGCTCAGGTCACCCCCATACTTGAACAACAAACATCCAATCCTGACTCCCACTACGGCTCATAAATGCCTGTCTTGCATTCAGAGTCAAGGTGCTGCTGTGGTAGTTAAGATGAGATGTCTGAATACCCAAATTGAACCTTTCTTAAGTCAGCTTATACACAGTAAGAAACACTCACAATCACATGCTACAGGTTACTTGCTCACTTAGTCTTACTCTTGGGTAAATATGATCCTGGTGACTGGGAGCCATCTATCCAGGGAGCCACCCCCACATTTCCAGGGAGCCAACCCCACCTTTCCAGGGAGCCACCCCCACATTTCCAACGAGCAAACCCCACCTTTCCAGGGAGCCACCCCCACATTTCCAACGAGCCAACCCCACCTTTCCAGGGAGCCACCCCCACATTTCCAACGAGCCAACCCCACCTTTCCAGGGAGCCACCCCCACATTTCCAGGGAGCCACCCCCACATTTCCAACGAGCAAACCCCACATTTCCAACGAGCCACCCCCACATTTCCAACGAGCCAACCCCACCTTGCCAGGGTGCTAACCCCCTTCCATGGAGACACCCCCCCATTCCAGGGAGCCCCCTCATTTCCAAGAAGCCACCCCACCTTTTCCAGGGAGCCACGCCCATTTTCCAGGGAGCAACCACACCCTTCCAGGGAGCCAGCTACACCCTTCTAGGGTGCAACCCCCCCTTTCCAGAGTGCTAACCCCCCTTCCACGGAGACAACCCACCATTCCAGGGAGCCAACCCCACCCTTCCAGGGAGCCAGTAACACCCTTCCAGGGAGCTAACCCCCCCTTTCCAGAGTGCTAATCCCCCTTCCAGGGAGCCAACCCCACCCTTCCAGGGAGCCAGTTACACCCTTCCAGGGAGCCACCCCCCCTTTCCAGAGTGCTAATCACCATTCCACGGAGACAACCCACCATTCCAGGGAGCCAGTTACACCCTTCCAGGGAGCCACCCCCCCC